>JAAOAK010000277.1:0-25751 GCA_013396175.1 Fusarium denticulatum | reverse complement strand
GATGGAGAAAAAAAAAAGCAAAAAGATATTTTTTTTTTTTTTTTTTTTTTAAAAAAAAAAAAAAAAAAAAAAAACAATATCATCTTTTGTATGGAGTATTGATGACACCAATTGAAGAGTGGCGCGTCAAAATCTCAACGAATGAATCAATCGAAAAAGAACATTTTTCCCTTATATTTGTTAGCTATCTTCTTGACGTGAAGAGCTGGCTTTTGCTGCCACGAGTGATTTCTGTTTCGATACCAGGATACCCTACATCACTAACAAGAACAAAACAAACCCCAAGATATTTTGCCCAAGGTGTCAATACAACACGGCGAGCGTGGACGATAAGATCCATGGCTAATTTAGAAATCATGTTATTGTGAGAGTTAATAATTAGATTTCGTATTCCTCGTGGTTCAAACATCCTCTATCTGCTATCGTTATCGTTGTGGGTTCGTGTCCTAAACCTGGGTCGTTAGAAACCCTCAAACAAACACCAGTCCATAACAATCAGGAGCCAAAGGCGGCAGACAAACATCGCGGATACAGACGCTCATCTCATCCCAACATTCAGGCTGCCGCGGTTATTACCAAAAACAGTCTAGCCACCCAATCATTAAGCTTTCGGCTCATCGAGGTCATAGCCGAGATCCATCCCATGTGATATCGTCAGATTCAACGGCCGCCGGAGAAAACGCTCGATTCAATTCACTTCACTCCATAGACCAAGTCAAAAGGCCCGATACTTATGAAGAGCACACTTACCGTGCCGCACTCACGATCTCATCTGGTGCGTGAAAAGGACCGATGTGACCTGATGAGCTAAGCCCAGGGAAGCATCTCGAGTGCGGGGATGACGGGATGATCAGCGAACCTACCCCAGAAACGTCATGAGGCTAAATCGCGGTTTCTGGGGTTGAGGTTGCTATTGGTTACAGAGGGTCGAGATTCTCGGCGTAATTAATTCGATAGTCCAGTCGGGAATATGCAAGACGTGACGGTTTCTTGATAGGGAATGATTCCGCGTCTTTTTGAGTTGGATATATAAGTCAGATCATCCTGCTAGTGATCTGCATCAACAGTCCTCTTTGGCTTTCGTTCTTCACTGCCATTCTTTCTTCCGGCATTCACGGAGAATGTTTACTCAGATCTTGTATGGCCTCACGGCCTTGTCGGCCCTCCAAGGCCAGGCCACTGCATCACCTGGTGGTTCCAGCCTTGATCGCTTCATTTCGAAAGAAGCCGACATCTCTATCAAGGGTGTCCTTGCCAACATTGGCGCCGATGGCAAGCGAGCTCAGGGCGCTGCACCTGGTGCTGTTGTAGCAAGTCCATCGAGGACAGACCCAGACTGTAAGTTAATATTCAGGATACTATCGACAAAAATGCTGACTGAGATGCTTTCCAGACTGGTACACATGGACCCGAGACTCGGCTTTGACATACAAAGTCCTTGTCGAGCGCTTCATCCATGGAGACAAGTCTCTCCAGCGCAAGATTGACGAATATGTCTCTGCCCAAGCTAAGCTCCAGGGCGTCACCAACCCATCTGGTGGTCCCGAGTCAGGCGGTCTGGGCGAGCCCAAGTTCCACGTCAATCTCACAGCATTCACAGGATCTTGGGGTCGACCTCAACGCGATGGCCCTCCCCTGAGAGCTACTGCATTGACTCTGTACGCCAACTGGCTTGTTTCTCATGGCGACCGCTCCAAAGCCATCACCAAGGTCTGGCCTGTCATTGAGAAGGATCTTGCATACACCGTCAAGTTCTGGAACAGAACAGGTTATGATCTTTGGGAAGAGGTTAACGGATCTTCGTTCTTCACACTCTCTGCTTCTCATCGTGCTCTCGTCGAGGGAGCTGCTCTTGCTAAGAAGCTTGGCAAGTCTTGCACCGACTGCGCAGCCAACGCCCCTCGTATTCTCTGCTTCATGCAGAGCTTCTGGACGGGCAATTACATTGACTCGAATATCAACGTCAACGATGGCCGCAAGGGTCTTGATGCCAACTCTATTCTGTCGTCGATTCACACCTTTGATCCTTCGTCCAAGTGCACAGACTCAACCTTCCAGCCTTGTTCATCAAGGGCTCTTGCAAACCACAAGGCAGTAGTGGACTCTTTCCGCTCCATCTACGGTGTCAACAAAAACAGAGGTGAAGGTAAAGCTGCTGCTGTTGGTCGATACAGTGAGGATGTGTACTACGACGGCAACCCTTGGTACTTGGCTACTCTTGCTGCTGCCGAGCAACTGTACGCTGCTGTCTATCAATGGAACAAGATTGGTTCAATCACTGTTGACAGTTTGTCACTTCCCTTCTTCAGTGACCTGGTACCAAAAGTCTCCAAGGGTACCTATCGCAAGAACAGCAAGACATACAAGGCTATTGTCAAGGCTGTCACTTCATATGCTGATGGCTTTGTCGCCGTTGTGCAGACCTACACTCCCAAGGATGGCTCCCTCGCAGAGCAGTTCGATAAGTCTACTGGAGCTCCCAAGTCAGCTGTTCACCTCACCTGGTCCTATGCTTCTTTTGTCGGTGCGGCTGAGCGTCGCACTGGCGTCGTTCCTCCAGCTTGGGGCGAGAGCTACGCCAACAAGGTGCCCGCTGTATGCGAAGCAGCTCCAGTCTGCGACACCACCATCACCTTCAATGTGAAGAACGTTGATGTAACGTCGGACCAGAAGGTTTACATTGTCGGCGGGATCACTCAACTTTCCAACTGGGCTCCTGCTGATGGCATTGCACTTGAGGAATCCACGAGTACCAAGGGCTTGTGGACGGTGAAGGTCAAGATTCCCTCTGATACTAGCTTTGAATATAAGTACATCAAGAAGACGAGTGATGGAACTGTTACATGGGAGACTGACCCCAATAACAGTGCTGCGACGGGCAGCAAGTGCGGAAGCAGCAGTACCATCAATGATGAGTGGAGGTAGAAGTTTGTGTGATGAGAGTTGTAACTAGTTTCTGTTCACGTTTTGATAATTATTAATGGCTCGATGATAAGATAAGAGCCCAAACAATATCCCCGGTTGATCTTCTTATATTAACATGTCACAATTACTAAGTTACTACTGGTATCCTTTACATCGTAAGAATAACATAAAATGCCGCATCCCATGTTTTACTCTGCTGAGAAAGATTGCACGATCTCGATACATCTGGTGGTGAATTGGTCAAGCTGTTGGACGACTCAACGACTGTTACGGCAACTCGACACTTTGAGTTTGTGATCTATCCCTTGTCAAGATTATCGCAGACTTTATCAGTAAAAAGTAGGTTAAAAATGCGCGTCCCATCAAGGCCCTGTTGCAGCATATCAGCGATTGGCGAATTGCTGCATGCCATCTGCAATACCCCTAAAGGATTCGAAGCGAAAGCTTATAGCCACAGACTCACAAAAGTGCATGCAAACAATCTTGTATTCATTAAGCATGAACAAAGGAAGTATGACCCATGTAAGGATCCAGTATTCAAAACTTTAACGCAAAGTCTATCCTCGTGTCTTGCAGTTGGTACAGTAGTCCATAATGATAGCACATGAGTTAGAAAGGCGTACATGTCCGCAGATATCAACACTGTCATTCTCCTTAGCACTCTCACGACTAGAAAACTTTCTGTTAGCATGAATCAGGCCCTGAGGGGACTTTGGCTCACGCTTCTTTGATGTCAGAACCTTTCATGCCAATACCGTAATCATCGCACTGGAATTTGGCAATGCATGCCGCTTGGCCAAAGGATGCAGCAACAAGGATACCTTTGGTCGAGCGGCTGTAACGAGAAGCATATTCGCTGTAGATGGTATCATCCTCAAACTTGTTGATCGCTCTGTCGCAAGCTTCACGAAGACCTCTCTTGGACAGGCTATTACCAGTACCGCATTGTCCACCACCGCCGTTATCTACAGCAGTCTGACTCGGCAACGGGGTGGACACTGTCGAAGGTTTACCTACGCCGACTGACTGGATGATCTTTGTGATACCTGGGATGTTAATGTAATCCAGCACGTAAGCTGACCAGACTAAGACTGTCCCATCTATAGTGGTGGTGATGGGTTGCTGGATAGGCTCATCGGTGATGGGGCCAGTCTCAGGTGCTGCAGTGATTTGTGATGAAAATACTGTGTAAGCGGTGCACTGGTCGTCAACCAAGCTTGTTGTTGCGTAGTATCCCTCACCGCTGATGGTAGTTGAGCACTGACAATATGGCGTCTCAACTGCAGGGCCGCCATGGATGACACATGGGAAGTAGGTGCGGGTCGCTTCTTCATCGGTAGACGCTGGCATGTCAGTAGTATCGCTAGTGCCTCTGGTCTTGGTAATCAACGTGCTGGGTGTTGTTGTGACTGAGTATGTATCAGAGGCTGTTGTGAAAGTGGCAGTTGCTTTTGTATTCGAAGTCAAACTGTTAGAGTATGCAGTCGTAGGATCTTCAGAGGTGACGGTAGAGACTGCTTCTGTATCGGTCAGACTAGTCATGGTTGACTCCTCTATCGTTGTTGAGCCAGAAACAATGGCTGTCTCAGTATCATTCCAACCATCATCATCACCAAAAATCTCCGCCCATTGCGCTTCCAGAGCTGCGACTATCTCTGGACCAACATCGGCGGTGTAAGCATCCTCTGGAATGAGAACGGCAGGATTGGTGTTGGGAACGCCAGCCCAAATGAACTCCGATGTCAAAGTCACGGTTTCTGTGGTTTGTGTCTTCGTAGCACAGCTGATAATTGTTGGACAGCTGCCAAACTCGGTCCTAAACAGTATGGTCAGCTACCTTCTAAGCTCTAACGTGTCTGAGAAATACGTTTGTACATACATAATTTGGGTTCCGTCCGAGGTCATGTATGAGATGGTCTTTGTACAGTCTGGCTGTGTTGCAGCTGTACATTCATCGGAGGTTGTTTCTTCGGAAGTGATGGTGGTGGTGGCTGAGGTTGGCTGTTGAGTGGTTGACAGTACTGTAGAGTGGGCTGTAGACCTGTCGTCCTCCTTAGTTGAGGCGTCATCGTCGTCGTCATTGTCATCGTAACCTTCGTTCTTGTCCCCAGGTTCATTCTCCGGGACAGGGTTGGCAGTCGGAGCAGGAGGCTTTGCCACGCCGCCACCTCCCTTACCGCCGTGCAACTTCCAAAACCAGCCAAATGGAAAGATAACAATGGCGGCGCCATTGTCATCAGTGGTTGTAGTGGTACCAGTGGGCGAGATGTAGTCTTTATTCTGCTCAGGAACATATGTTGCCACCGTGCCGTCTGTCCCTGTGACAATGCCATCTTCCGAGGTCATAGTTGAAGAGGCTACGCTACCCGTCACTATGGGTAGGTTGGTGATTTCTGACGTCTTTTCACTAGTTAAGGACTTGTGGTTGGACTTTGTGACTGGCTCTGTTTTCTCAAGGGTAGTCGATGGCGGAGAGCTATCTGCCGAGTCTGTCAGAGTCGTTGTACTTTCCAATTTGGTCGTGCGGGATTCCATGGCTGGCTGTGAACTTTCAAGAGTCCGGGAAGCTCCTTCAGATACGGTCAGGGCTTCAGAAGGTGGGCTTGTACTATCCAGCTCATCATCGGATTGAATTGTAGTAGTTGTTGAGTCACCTGTACCACTTGTCTGGTCTAGCAACGTCGTGAATGGTTGGCTTGCTGAGTCCTGAAATGCCTGTGAAGTCTGGCTTGGCAACGTTGCCGTCTCGTCAGCAGTATCGAGTTCTTTGGACTCAGCTCCACTTCGTGAAGTTCCAGAATTCCTGGGAAGCGCGACAGAGGTATCCGAATTATCAGTTGAAGTTATTTGAAGAGAGATATCTGTAGTAGTTGGCTCAGTGGCCCTGCTGCCACCAGTATCGTAGGATGTGCCAGAATCTGACGTGATTCCAGGGGCAAGGTCGGTCACAGCTGGGTTTTGCCTAGTCAACAAACGCGTCCTTTCGAAGGAGGATTCCCGAGTGGTGGGAGTGACGGGAAGTAACCTCGTCCAGTCAACCTCGATGGATGTTGCAGAAATGCCCTTGTCATCTGAGACGGGCTCAGAGATGCTCTGGGCCGTTTGGCTGAGAACTCTTGAAGTGCCATGATCATATGTATTGGCGTTGGTTTCAGTCTCGAGACCAGTACTCTCGAACAGAGAAGTTGAGCTAAGCGAAGTGCCATCGACCATTCGAAGCGTTGAGGCTGGGAGAAGACTGCGAATGGAAGTTCTGGTGGTATTTGGATTACCAGAGAGAACATCGTTGGCCGAATGAGTGGAAACTGGTGGCACTTCATACACACGAGAATATCTTTTCAACCGATGAGCGTCACCTAGAAGATTGGCTTGAGATATGGTCGCCAAAAGGCCAAGAAAAATGACACAAAGCAGGAAACGAAAGGCCATTGTAGAGAGACGATATCGAAAAAAAGAAAAATGAAACAATGAAGAATTGGAACGAGGGGATGTGATGCTGAGTTGAGATTAGAGAACAATAAAGGAGAAGTCGAATCTTTGAACATTGCGAACCTGAGGATCGCGAGATACCAGAAACAACATGTTGGCGTGGTCATGACAAGCCAACAGTAGTCCGACCAACACATTGAGGCTGGTGTAATCTATTCGAAAAGGCATCAGTTCCGCGCCGAGATTACGAGGAGCGTAACGCACAATGTTACCCAATCCAATTGACCAATGTTCACGACCAGTTTGGTTGTATTAGTGGGCAGTTGGTTCTAACGACTTCGCCAGTACTTCTGATATCAGCGCTTCATGCAGTGAACCGTGCGGAGCAGTTGAAACTGAGAAATCCATGGACTAAAACTAACTTGACGGGGATGTAAGCGCTTTCTTCTGGCCCCTGCATGAATTATCAGGTCATGATGCGAGGTTTACAGGGTTGTCGACTAACAACCAACAACCAACAACCAGCGCGATCGGCGCCGTAGAAATAAAGGTTTCCAGTCTTGTGAACCGAGTTGCCAAAATGCAGCTGAGTCTACCATAGAATCTCAGAATTTCGTTTCTTCTGTGTCTTTCCAATCGTTTTACAATAATCCACCTTCATTTTGAGACAGCTTTGTGTAAGGAGACGTTTCTCAGTCTTTTTCCAAGTGACTAAGTCGTTTTAAACTTATCATTACTCCTAGTCGGCTCTACTGGTGCCACTCAGGCTCCAATTGGCAAGAATTATGACTCTTTTTGGCTATTTTTGGCTTACCCTCGGGTTGCTCATCTTGCTCACCCAAGCGGCTGAAACAACTACAGCAGAGGAGTCCACCGCCACGGCCGCCAGTCTCCTCAAGATCTGGGGTCTTGATAGTGGCTGCGATACTGAAATTGAGTATCTTGAAGACTCAATGAGTATTGCTCTGGATATTGTCACTGCTGCCCACGAGGCTCTTGAATTCGTTGCTGGCCCAATGCCGGATGAGACAACACAGAAAGAACGCTTAAATAGATGGAAATCTATTTACAAGTCCTGCGTGGGATTCTTAGGTTTCCTGCCTGCTAAGCAGACCAATTACCTCTGAGAAGTCACAGATGCGTTCCTAGTTGGGTGGGAAAATACACTTTTGTCACTAACAGCCATCAAGCTCTTTTTGCAAAGATGAAAACAACCATTCCTGCTGATCAGGGTGACCCAGCCCACGGATATGTCTACGGAATGAGGGATCTTCCCAACGCTAAGCCAAAGTTGATGTGTGGTGAGAAAGCAGGTGAAGAGAAGTGGAAATGGTACAGTGTTACTGATACCTTGCCTGGTGAGCATGTACCTATTTCTGGTATGAAACAATATGAAAAAAACTGCTTTTGAGTACCCAGGAGCATGGGTCTTTGACCATCGACTTATATGGGCTGATGACGAAGACGAGAGGCCAATTCTCTGCCAAGATGGCTGGCTCGGTGCTGTCTTCTGGGACAAAGACATTGTCGTCTTCTGCAATGAGATGTTTGAAGCTCAAGCAAAGGCGACAAAATCGCCCCGGGAATGGAAGACATCAGGCATTGTAGCAGGCGCCCAATTAAATGAATATCACCAGAATCACCTCTCAGTCATCATGGTTCATGAGCTTTGCCATTGGTTTGGTGGTGCAGTAAGGGATGCACAGGGCATCCCTAGGGCTAGTATGATGCTGCCTTCTGTCGTCGATTATCTGCCTAACTGACGTCTATTAGTAATCGACGACCAAACCGCCATAGATGGAAGCGGCCGAACGCTTTATAAGCTTAATCACCGAAACGTAGCCTATGGAGTCGAGCCAAGCCCCATCCAGGCCGCAGAACGGGGTCTCCAACTTGTTGGGGCATGTAAGTTGCTATGTCATTCTTGATTACGCTACATGGAAGGCTTAGTATTGACTGCTTGGTGCTCAGACGGTTGCAAAAAGGTTTTTACCGTTGCAATGTGCAAAGATAAGGAAAACAAAAATTACTGCGGCCCTGAAAAGGCCGTAAAGAATGCTGATTCACTGGCATTATTTGCTCTGGCGATGTAAGTCTCCGAATTCTCTATCACCAATACGCTAGTACTGACGTCTATGTAGGTACTACGACCAATGGGATTGGTCATCGAAAGCTGTTGCAAGAGTTCCAGGATCCAGGAAGAGGCCCGGCGAAGATCAAGGGGGCAGGGACTGATGGAACTCTGCAATCTATCTGTAAAAAGAGGCACGTCGGGTACGGCAAAAAGCTGTGAGCGAAGCGATCATTCATGATATAGTCTAGATTCTGGAAATCCAAGAGGAAATCCCTTTTTAAAAAAGTGTATAGTCGAAAAGAAACTACCTTGACTTCAAGTTATTCACATGGATGTCTATATTTGATTCTGCTGTGAAAGTTTAGCTGCCTAAAGCATTTGATCACATTGAGGGCGTTCTTAAGCGCTCTGATCAACGGTCTAGTGCGCCGAAATCTTCAGGATCAGCGGTTTAGCGCCCGCGTTGTTTCACGAACCAGCAGATGACCCCACTCTCAGTGGTCCATGGCAATTCTGAAACACATCAAATGCATAACCAACAAACGACCAACAACTATTGACCAACACGTTATGTCAACCTAATTTCGCGCATCTGTATCCGTACTTCCCTCCGCAATCATCATCGAAATCAGCCGCGTCGCAATCCAGGAGCTATGAACTTTAGCCCTCGATACCCCGGTGCCGAAGAAGAGGAAAGTGAACGGAATGAGCGTTGGGAGGCTCGTGTTAAGGAGCTCACTCTGCTTCCCGATCCCAGACCTCGCGCCTTGACGCCGGACCCAAACCTTCTATCCAGCTCCAATACCTCGACCGCTTTTGCCTTCGGTCCAAGGCCCAGGTATCAAGACACTTGCTTCTGGTTTCGAGTTCCACCAAATATCCGGAGGGACATTCTTAGACTTGCATTCGGAGATACCCGCATTCACATAAATTTGGAATACGGCCGTCCGCATATTGCCCGTCCAGAGACTTCTAGTCTTCACTGTGGGATCGTCGTCGGTCCCGGAGAGTATCCAGGTGAAGAGATGAGGGTTGTTGATGAAACTAAGCCAGCGACATGGCGATGGTGGAGTTCGAGGTGTCACCGCTCCTATCCTGACGAGACAAAGGGCCTTGGCCCTATGACACGAGGAGGGGCTTCGGGGCCATGGCTCGACTATTGTCGCAACGGAGGCGAGTCTAGTATTTGTGAGGCATGGAAAGAACAGGAAGGGTCTTTTGCTTGTCACGTAGGCGTAATGGGTTGGCTTCTTTCTTGTCGTCAGAAGTACGTTGACTAAGTTTATCTTCTCTTCAGCTCAAGGGCCCATGGTACTGACTGATATCGGCAGTTATATGGAGACTATTGATGTTCTGTACTCCACAAACACTCTGATCTTACAGGGTTCACGCATGATCATACGTCTTCCACAGATGCTCCTCCCTCAGCGTCTTGTCACAGTGACTTCTCTCGAAGTTGTCTGGCCTTTCAAGACCAACTACACTGCCGACCAGGACTACGATGATCTGGATCAAGACCATTTCAAGTCTGTGTTAGATCTGCTGTTGCCATCACAATTTCCTGCACTGCGACGGCTTTACATTGAATTTGGTGACGGCCAAGAATGCTTCCTCGGGATCTCTGGTCTTGAGGTATATAAGGAGATCATTCTTAGACAATTGGATTCATTCGCTCAGCGCATGACTCACCTCACGGAATGCGCTTTTGCACTGCCGAACGACTTCTTTCGAAGTCTGCATTATAAAGCTAGACAAGAACCTGTTGAGGGTATTGATGGCATAAGGTTCTATTATAGTAGAAGGTCTTACCAGCAGGTCTGGCGAGACGTCAATGGAAACATGGCGGCTGTGGTCTTGCCATATGTCGACAGCTATCCCAAGCCTCCATACCAAGTGCTGCAAGAAGGCGAGCAAGCCGCTGGGTATTGGATTCTCGAAGCTTCGGATGAAAAGATAATAGATAGTCAAGATGAGCCCCAACACTGGTGTGGGTCTTCATTGTGGTAAAGTGTCTAAATTGTTGGCTAGATATTTTATTTACCGTTGAGACTTGTGACGGAGAACTTCTCTCATCAGAGAGAACTGTCAGCAAATAAGGGATGTATTCTTGTGATTACTCAACTTCTGGTGCTAGTTATTTACTCCAGATCTGGAAAATTTAATGTAGCCGGTGCAGGGCCGTTCTAGCGGCATTAATCACTTATTCTACTAAGTAAAGGTCCTGGCACTCTTTTGGTAACAGACTTTTCATCCTGAGTATCTATAATTATTAATCTTCTTCTAGAAGGTGAAAGTAATGACGATTTCCTGTTGGAATAATGGTTCTGCGTCATGACTCATGGATGAGCAGACCTTCAAGCATTCCCTTGTGTTCCAGAGCTGCCAGAATTGCGAGAGATCTCCTTATAGACAGGCTCCCATATCTCGGGTTCAACTCCCATGTACTTGTCAAAGAATTTCTTGACGTGATTCGTCCCTCCACACCATTTGCAGGTATCTTGGCCTGGCTCCTGGAGGTCGTGGCAAAGCTTGCATCTCCCTTTCCAGCGCCTTTGCTCAAAAATACACTTGTTGCACTGGTCGTTCTTCTGGGTACCCAATTTCGAGATGGGTTGGGGGCATGACATGCATTTTCCAACCTCAAGCCGTTTCTCTAGATGTGAGCGACACCAGAGGCACGTTTTTAAATCCTTTTGCGTTTCCCTCATTTTGTATTTGTGACAGACACCTTCCAAGATAACAACATCCTTTTGCTCAGGGCTGAGAAGATCTCTGCCCTGATGACTGGCATAGCTGGTGAGTTCACAGTAACGGCAGAAGATTGCTGCGCCGAAGGTTGGGGCGGCATATATCACGCACCACCCAGAAGGTCTAGGTTCTTCTGATCCCGGACCAACAGAATTGAATGAAACATCGCGAGGAGTCGTGTCTTGATTCTGGCAGCAGACTTGGCATCTCAAACTGAACCGGGAGTCTATCTTGGTTCCACAGCCAAGGCAATGTGTACCGCCTTCACAACAGATGAGTTCCTGTGCCTTGGTTTTCATGTTTTCGGTATGAATTGACAGAGTCCGATGTTGGTAAATGCTAAAGTTGTGCTGGAATCGATGGTGACGTCGGAATCTGTTATGGTTTGTAGCAAAGTCGCTGCAACAAACATGGAGTTATATAGCTCATAATGGACATTTTCTACCCACTGTTGACCTCAAGTCAACGATCACAGCCGAATAGAAAGCTCGCGAAGTGTTATTGACTTAGTGAGGTTAGTGAGGAACTTTCCTGTGGATTGATCTATGTGCGCTGCAGCGCCAGCCTGGAACGTAAACCCAAGTACCATTTGGACTCATTGCTTGGACTATGACTCGGATAATGCAAGCATTAATTCATTATGGCATTCCCCATGTATCAGATCTCTTTAGGTAAACATGCCTGATTAAGAGCCATTGGCGATGGTGCTCAGTGATTGTCTTTGGGATGTGTGTCAGCACTTCAAAGGCATTCACCGACACTCTGTAGTCTCGGGTATGAGAGTAGACCTGGATTGGTGGCCACGCTCAAGGTCGAGGTAACTCTATGATCAAATGTGCAACTCCATTGACCCTCTGTCTAGAATACGATCGCCCCTCCGTCTACGACAATATCCGTTCCGTTCATGTAAGTTCCCGCAGAGCTTGCCAACAGTACCACCGCACCCGTCAACTCGCAAGGAGCGCCCATACGGCCACTGGGGTTTCGTTCCGCCCAAATCTTACGATGCCCAGAAATTCCGTCGCCCTCATTCAAGATGGTGTCCATATATCCCGGACTGATAGTGTTGGTGCGAATGCCATAGCGAGCCCACTCCGCAGCCAGACAGTTCTTGAGCGTCAGTAAGGCTGCCTTGCTGACATTATAAGCCGCTTGGGGTTGGGGATAGTTAACACGGTGTGCTGAGATGGAAGACGTGAAGGTGATTGATCCTCCAGTGCCTTGCTTGACCATTTGACGGGCTACAGCCTGTGCACAAATGAACGAACCAGTCGTGTTGATGTCAATAACTTTGCGCCATTGAGATACAGGCATTTCCAACGTCTCGACACATCCAACGACACCGACAAAGCAGACGAGAGCATCGACTGAGCCGAGAGTCGCCACTGTCTCCTCAACGGCGTCTTGTACTGCCTTTTCATCTATCACGTCGACCTTCATTGTTGTGATTCTTGCATGAGGGAAACGTGCTTGAAGAGAGGCGACTTCCTCCTTGGCTTGTGTTGGATTGACATCGAGGATTGCAAGACCTTCAAGTCCATGTTCCAAGAGAGCATTGCATGAAGCAAGTCCAAGGGTACCTGTACCCCCAGTAACGATGAAGTTGCCGCGCACAGAAAATCGCTCCTTCGCTGCAGTGGCTGGATCAACGGCGGTTCTGTTGCTTGGTGGTGCAGTCAAAGACGATGCTGACCCGTCGCTGAGGATCATGGAGGGGACTGCTCTCGCAGTGAGCGCGTCCCTATCAGGAAGCTCTGTAACACCAGGAGCCATTTTGTCTGTGTCTATAAGTCGGATAACCAGAGAAAGATGATAAAATGAGTATGGGTAGGGCTGATCTGATTCTGTGATGTTACCACGAAATTCACCTTTATAACCTGGAGCAAGCGCCCCACGTACGATGCTTCATCGGAGTACTGTCACCCGAGACGCTACAAAGCCCGTGCATACATCGGAGGAGACGAAGTCCAATAACAACCACAAGTTCGGCTCTTATTCTATTGCATATTCTGCAATCTTCCAGCTTCTCTACAGTCTCATTCCTCCGACTCTTTCCTGCCCATGACCGAAATGGATGATATCTACGCACAACTTGAGCGACGCGTGCTAAGCCTTCTTCAGCAGTTACACGAAAAATCCTCAGATGCTAGGTCTATTATTATTCTGGCTGGTCCTCCAGGATCCGGAAAGTCAACGACCGCTTCCCAAGTCGTACAGAGAATCAATGCACGCCATCAAACACCGATCGCAAAAGTCCTTCCAATGGATGGATACCATTACTCGCGGTCGCATCTCGACAGTCTCCCAAACCACGTCGAAGCTCATGCACGAAGGGGAGCACATTGGACATTTGACGGTCAAGCGGTTCTTGACATGGTCAAGCAATTACACGCTTCGAGAGAGAGCCCATTCGCTACGCTGTACATGCCG
This sequence comes from Fusarium denticulatum, assembly GCA_013396175.1. Lineage (NCBI taxonomy): Eukaryota > Fungi > Ascomycota > Sordariomycetes > Hypocreales > Nectriaceae > Fusarium > Fusarium denticulatum. The sequence goes on along the minus strand of JAAOAK010000277.1, from coordinate 12,145 downwards.
AGCTTCGATCATGAGATAAAAGACCCGGTTCCTGATGTCATTGAGATAAGCCCAGATGTCAAGATTGTTTTGGTGGAGGGCAATTGGCTCTTGTACAATGAGCAACCTTGGAACCAGATTGTCAATTATGCAGACGATACTTGGTTTGTTGATGTCGAACCTCAATTGGCATTACAAAGAGTTGCGAAAAGGCATGTTGCATGCGGCATTGAGGGGACACTAGAGGCGGCGATGGACAGAGCAAGGAACAATGACATGAAGAATGGAGAGGAAATTCGGGGTTGTCTGATTCAGCCAAACATCACCGTCGAAAGTGTTGAAGACGCGTGAGTTACTCTAGTTGCGCCGAATCAGTAGAACCGCAGTCTGGGTTCAATAAGATCATGAGGCTAATTGGTCAATCTCGAGCTTCTGATCACGCCCATATTTGTCGGTCTTCAGGCGTCCGAAGGTGGTTACTCCACACTTGGTGGCTGTTGCGTGTGTCGGCCAACAGTGCTCCGATGAATGAATGACGCTAGTTTGAACCTTGTCCTCATGATAACTCCCCCTTCTCTTCGTAACAGCGCGTGCATATGCGAGACTAAAGATGGGTCGTCCTCCGATGCACGGCTCTCCAATCCAACTTCGAGCTTGTCTCAATTGCCAGAAGCGCAAAAGCCGATGTCAACCTAGCGTCAATGGCCATGGGCCTTGTTCCTACTGCGCCCGCGCGGGCAAGGACTGCAGCTTCGTGAACCCACCTGATCGGACACGACTTACGCGGAAGAATCTTGATGCGATTGAGCTGCGCTGTAATAAACTTGAGGCTCTAATTCGGTCGCTGCATCCTGATATGGATATTGATGTTGCGCTTGCTGATCTAGAGTCTGGTCAAGAGGTCATCAAACGGACTGAGCCAGAGTCGGACGATGACTCTCCTGAGCATGAGGAGCCAGCGCATGAGTATGAGTGGAGTGAACCATCATTGCCACCAGATTTCGACGGTCAGAATGATGAAGCCGCGGCTATGGATGGTATGGCCACGCTGAACAGCCTTGATGCTGGATACTTAGGTATGTCGGCCCGTCATTCATTTCGCCATCACACCAAATGGTTCAGAATCTGATTCCTACCAGGCAGTAGTTCGGGCGCAAACCTTTTACAAGAAATCGCATCGATGCTTCCAGAGCTTGCGGCGTCAAATTCCCCTGCCACGAGTCATGGAAAATCTCCCAGTCAGACACATAAGTCAAAACTGTCCCTGGATCCGCCGAATCTAGCAAACGAATCATTAACAAACTATTTCATCGATGCCTACTTCTTGTTCTATAATGTATCATATCCAATTCTTCACGAGCGATCATTCCGCCAGAAACTTGCCGCTCGGGGCATGCGACGCGGCAAGTCATCATGGAACATCATCTACTACCTTGTGTTAGCCATCGGGCACTGGATATCAACGTCAGACAAGCACCACGCAGGCTCACGATTCTATACCGCTGCGAGGAACTCGCTGTCAATCCATATGCTAGAGTCTGGAACGATTGAAACCTTGCAAGCGCTTCTTCTGATGAGCAATTATTTGCAAAAGATGGACAAGCCAAACACAGGTTATCAGTTCACAGGTATAGCCTACAAGATGGCACTTGGGCTTGGAATGCATCGAGAATCGCCGAAGTTACAAGACAACGTTGGACTTGAAAGGCGAAGGCAGTTGTTCTGGGTCCTTTACTGCTTCGATAGCGGGTTCAATATCACAACTGGGAGACCGCCATACGCGCAGGAAGGTATCATTGATACCGCACTACCAAGAAATATCGACGACAAGGTAATTGAGCTTTGTTCATGTTCCCTCTAAAGCGACGTTGATCTTCATATACTGACAACAGCAGGATCTCGAACCCACGATGCCAGTCCCTCCTAAGGTCGACGCACCAACGACGTTAACTGCCATCATCGCACAAGCAGAGCTTGCAAAACACGCAAATTCGCTCTATCTGGAGTATCTCGCCGCGAAGACATCCAACACCAAGGTCGAGTATCAAGTCGCCGAGACACTAGAACGGACCCTTACCAATTGGTGGCAGAAGCTGCCACAATACTTCACTTCTTCAGACGTCCCAGTATGGTTCGCTGGTCCACGAGCTGTTGTTTTATGGAAAGAACAGAATTTGCGCATTCTTCTTTGGCGTGGAAGTAAACGAAACCATCCATATCTGCCGAACAAGACCGATGCGGAGACACGCTGTCTTGATGCTGCCATGCAAAGCATCAACGATATAACATCTTTCTGCAGTACAAATGAAGGTATCTTGCATCTGGGCATTGTCTGGTATGCCACATATTTCTTGTTTCAAGCTGCCCTTGTTCTTGAAGCGAGTTATCTAGATCGTGAGGCCCAGGACAAGCTAGATAACGAGACGGCTGATTGGCGATTGATGGTCCATAAGGCGCAGAGCTGTCTAGTAACCTTCTCAGCGAGAAGCAGATCAGCTAAGAGGTGCCTGGAGGTTTTGGAGCTGATAAACAGGAGAGCAGAAACAGCAGCGAACACTCGTCGAACTGTTCTCACAGTGCCCGAGCTTGTTGAAGAAGTACCAGCTACGCTTCAGCCCCCAGTAGGTGACGCTGAGGCATCGCTTCCGCCGGCCGATCTACCGACTTTCGGTGACGGGGATCTGTCTGTGGGGACGTGGACACTAAACGACGATGGATCAGATCCTACGATGAGAATGATCCTGGATAACACCCCATGGGGCTACCTTGATAATGCACCCATGGATAACCTGTTCAACGACTGGTTTCCTCAAGATAGTTTTGAACAATGATATTTTGGGAAATCTCTTTATCTCGACATTCCTGGATACTAAGGTAGTACATAACCACCATCAATGATGATGTCTGATCCAGTGGTATAAGTGGAAGCATCACTGGCCAAATACAAATACAACCCCTTGATTTCCTTTACATGCCCTTGTCTGCCGAGGACCGACATGCGATAAGCTTCATTGAGTGCCAGTGGACCAGCTCCCATCTTGGTATCAAAGAAACCCGGCGACACGATGTTGACGCGGGCGAACTCTCTCCACTCGCGGGCTAACGACTTGCCAAAATGCGTCACGAATGCTTTGGTGCCATTGTAAATAGGTTGGTCAACGGGAACGTTGACGATGTGTGCGCTCATGCTAGAGGTAATGATGAGAACACCGCTACCTTGGCGCTTGAAGACTTCGCCGACGTATTTGGAGCAGTAGACTACGCCGTTGACTGTGAAAGGTTAGATGGACATCCAGTGGGGGACTAGAGGTGAACTTGACGTACCATTCACGGACATTTGCTTGTCGAATTCGGGGAGAGTCTGTTCTAGGATCGGCTTGCTGATAGCCATTCCAGCATTGGCGACGAAAACATCTATTCTGCCAAAATCCTCTACAACCTGCTTTACAGTCTTTTGTACGGACTCGGCGTCGGATACTGTCATGATGTCAAATTCAGGTCACTTATTACAACAGGACGCCGTTAACATACCATCGACTTTGTAAGCAGCAGTCTTGACATTGTGCTTAGTCCCAAGGTCCTGGGCTCTTTGGATGGCAACATCGTTCCTGAACGACTTTTAGTCATTGAGTATGAGTCTTGATATGAACGGTTCGACTTACGAATTGTACCATAATACGACATGTGCGTTAGCCTCAGCCATTCCCTCCGCGACAGCGTAGCCAATACCGTCAGCACCACCAGTCACGACAACTACCTTGCCAGTCATCTTGAATTGCTCCAAGACATTGGCAGGGGTGTCGGGAAAGGGTCTAGGGAAGCCATCCCTCAGGACGGTACAGTCGGACTCGTTCATAGACATTTTAGTGGCGATCTAGTAATTTGGTATAGAACGAGGATTGGCCACATTCTCAATGACGGTGAGAATATTTATAGTGTTGTTGGTAATTTATTGATCTCCATCATTATCGGGGTTTTGTCGACCGATACGGGCACAATAGCGTAACTGACTCGCCCTCGTGGCTGGCTTAAGCGGGGTCACGGCTCACTGTGACCGACGCCATTGAGAGATCAGTAAATGCCGTGATTGGGTGCTTTAGTTCCGTGGAACTGGTCATTCAGTGGCCACAAATTAGCTTCTATAATCTAGAACTCCCAGCCGGCTTTTGCTCTCCTTTCGTGATCATTTGTATTGTCAGGGAGTTAGGGATTTGAGGCAAAAGGCGCACAGCATGGTGAGGAGCGATACGTTATCATGTAGTTGAATGGAATTCGAGAAATGTTTGTGGTAATAGAGACGTCTCATAACACTGCGGGCGTCGGGGCAAAGGAAGTGAAGTAGAAAGTGAGAGTAGACAGACTCTTAGGACCAGTCCGTCTCCATCACCAGGCTCGTCGGAGTATCCCTTTTTGGCTGAATGCTCTCACAGTTGGCCATCACCATTGTTTCAATAGAACCTACACTACCTTTAGTTGCGGTTCTAGCTCCCCGAACACTGGAACTAAAGTTAGTTTTAGCCCTTGGGAACCTTTCGACTGATCCCACTAGTCTGGGACCTAATCTCGAAAAGGGCATTCCCCGCGGGGAAGATCTGGGGTCTGGAACTCCCCCGGAGTTCAGTGGACCGTGAGACTATGTACGGGCAATTCTCTGCTTCACAGGTTTCTTCAACTATTTAATCGACTAGGTCCTCTTCTACTGGACTCTCTAATCCATCAGAACAATCTCAATCTCCAAAGCGTCCCTATTTGACCGGACTACAATTGCAGCAACATGACTTTCAAAGATTCAGAGAAGCCAACTGTTGTACACGACCCAGAACCAATCGACCTTTTTACCAAAGAGTCACTGGGCATGGATAACCAAGTCTACGAGACCAAGTTTGCATGTATGTTCCAACGACCCTCAACATTTCTATAGCCACTGACTAGCAGTCTATCAGCCCTTGGACGATGGGCCGTTGTCAAGACCTTTTGGAAGGCTCTCCTTTTCTGCATGATCTTGAATTGGGCAGCACTGAACGATGGCGTAAGCGTAATTCTCTCATACTTCTCTCCCTCTCTGCTAACAATATCCTGCAGTTCCAGCAACAGATCCCTGGTAACGTCATCCCGATGCAAGCCTTCATCAACACCATGTCCGACACCACTATCAATGGCAAGCCAGCCGTCAGCGCTCGAGTTGTCTCCTACTGGCAGGGGTTTGCTGAGATGTCCAAGACTCTCGGCATGTTTACTGGTGGTTACTTTGCTGATAAATTTGGTCGAAAGTCAGTATTTAGACTTGCTCGGCTCCATCAACATGCTGACTAGTCCCCAGGAAAGCTCTCTGCGGTGCGATCGTTATACTTCTTGGAGGCTCTGTTGCCGAGATCACAGCTTCCGACTGGAAGAGTTGGCTGGGAGCTGCCGTTCTCGTCCGTCTTGGTGTCGGACTTGCACAGTCGATCCTCATCACCTATGTCTCCGAGCTCACACCTTTCCAGATTCGAGGTCTGATGATTGGTGCCTATCAATTATGCCTTGGTTTCGGACAGCTCATCAGCGCAATTGCAACACAGCTCATTACTATCCATCAGCCGACCAAATGGAGACCTCTGATTGCCACTGAGTTCATTTTTACCGGAGTATGTATATATCGTCCAACAATTGGGAAGTTGCAAACTAACCGCCCTCTTTAAGCTTCTTATCTTGATGGTATGGCTCGTTCCCGAGTCTCATATCTACTACGCTCGCAAGGGAGAGGATGACAAGGCCAAGAAGTCCATGCTCACCCTCTACGGTAACATTGACGGGTATGATGTGGTAAGTACTGCCTCATGATCAGGCTCAGCAACCAGTGTTAATATTATTCCTTACTAGGAACATGAGTACCGCGTCATTCAGCACGGTATTGAAGCTGAGCGACAGCTGCATCTCGAGTCCAAGACCTCGTCCTTCTTTGAGATCTTTGACAAGCATAACTGGCGAAGAACATTGGCTGGATGCATGGGTATTTGCAGTCAATGGGCTGCTGGAGCACCAATTGTGTTTTCATACTCGACAGTAAGTATTATCTGCAATCGCGTTTGTTGAACAGAGCTGACAGGTTACCAGTACTTCTTTGCTGTTGCTGGTCTGAAGGATCCCTTCCTCGTCACCATTATTACGTGAGTATAGGAGTTCTGAGTCGACCGTTTTCCTTCCGCTAACAGGGTCAGCTTCGTTCTCCTCATTATTGCAATCGTGTCCTCTCTGATCGCTTGCGAGTTCATTGGTCGTAGACCTCTCCTTGTCGGGTAAGTCTGAACCAGAAAGCAGACGAAGCCGATGCTGACCGATTATTTAGTGGATGTTTCGCCATGATGCTATTCAACGTCGGTCTTGGAACTACTGGTTTCTTCAAAAACCCAGCATCCGACAAGGCTGCCTTGGGTTGTCTTCTCCTTTGGGTCATTGCTTATGGCTGTTCAGCTGGACCAATTGGTTTTGTTGCAGCTGGCGAAACCTCTACCCCACGCCTACGAGCCCAGACGACCTCTTTCAATTTGGGCTGCTATGGTCTTGGATTGTAAGTTAGTTCTTCCGATTCCTGCACTGGTATCTAACATATCATCTTCAGTGTTGTCTTCCAATGGACCGTTTCTTACATGATCAGTCCGGATGCTGGTAACCTTGGCGTCAAGGCTGTGTTTGTCTGGGCTGGATTGTTGGTCCCCACGACTGTTCTTCTTTGGTTTTTCTATCCCGAGGTCAGTTCCCCCCAAATGTCTACGAAGTGACTTATACTAATATTCTTAGACCTATGGTCGAAGTTACTGGGAACTCGACGAGCTTTATGCCCGGAATATCCCTGCCTGGCGATTCAAGAATACTCCAACTTTGGTCGACGAGAGTGGTGGCAAGAACCGAGCTCTTATGTCGGGTCGAAATGACCATTCAACGAACCAGAACACCATGAATTGATCTATACAAGGGTATTCATCAAGTTAGAATGACTGGTCTTCAGTAAGCTTGCCTCGGTACTAAATTGTGCCATTGGTGCTGTCTCTTGTGTAACGGACAAGGTCGGAAATTCTTCGTCTCCTCTATTCCTGCAATGTATATATAAGTATTTCGATCAAAACTCATCCATTTAATTAACTCGGAAATATTCACGTGAGATGCTTGAGTGAAGGTGATGATTGAGATTCGACTGTATTGGAGATCCTGCTCTGTTCAAACCTCAATGCTGCTTAGTAACGAACGATAAAGCCAGCCGATCGCCATTTATGAAGCACCTCAGACCCAGTGAGTGGTAGCTCCATAGTTACCGCCATTAGCAGGACGAAGAAAGTCACTTCGAGTGATCTTGCCATTCGCCTGTCGACGTCCCTTGATAAGGCTAGTAGAGGTAGCCTTGAAGTCTGCATCCTGCCAAGATCCACCCTTTTCCCAGTTGTTACCCTTACCTTTCACCGAAGTGAGCGTGTTCTGCTTGCTCAGGCTGCTGGAGCCGGCATTGTTGGCAGCGAGGTTGTTCTCGTAGGTAGCTTTGGAAGAGCGTTGGTTGAAAGCTTCCTCACGGTTCTTCCAAGCAGTGTTGTGGATAAGAGTCATGTCACCGGGCATGTTGTTGTCGCTAAAGCCTCGGCGGTTACGGAAGGAGAAATTGTTGCGAGCGACATGATTGACGTTGGCTCGGTTGGCAGGTGATCCGCCGCCGAGCTTGATGCCAATGCCATCCCCTCTGTAAGGGCTGAAGTTCCAACGGTTCACACCGTTATCGAAGATAACGTTATCAAGGATGGTTACAGATGACTTGAACTCATAGAGATCGATACCGTCATCGGCATTCTCGTAGCTACGAATACCACGGATGATGTTACCAGCGCCTGAGCCTTCCTTGATAGCCATACCATCAGCATTCTGGCCATTGTTGCGTGGATCAGCGTTGTTGTATGTGTCAAGATAAACGATCTCGTTATTCGAGATGCTATTCTGCATGTGGAATCCAGTCTCGTAGTTGCTGTGAGTGGTCAAGCGCTCGAAGTAGTTGTTGTGTGAATCCTTCACGTAAACACCGTAAGGGCCCTTTGTGAGAGTAATGTGAATGAATCTCCAGTACTCTGCCTTCTCGACATGAAAGATACCACGATCTTTACCAGCGAGGCTGGCGCCAAGGGCAGCCGGAGTACCAGGCATCTTGTCACCGTCAATGATGACTTCTTCATTGTTGTAAGACCTGATGGTGTAGGGCTTGCTGGAGGATCCTTTCTTGGTGAAGTGGATGTTCTTGGACGGGCGGTAGGTTCCCTTTCGGAGATAGATGGTGTCTCCAGCGCTGGCAGCATTAACTGCAGCCTGGATGTCGGCAAGAGGGGAACTGCTAGAGCCAGAACCACTGCTCGATCCGTTGGGACCGACGAATATGTCCTTGGCCAGGGCTGCAGGCAGCACTGCGAGTATGTACTTGAAGAGAAGCATAGTCAAAGAATGTAATAGGAGCAAGCCTATGAAAAAGCGAGAAAGAAAGTAATGAGAAGAATATCTTGGTTCAAGCTCAAACTGGCTTCACGAGGTTTCTTCTTTCCTTTTGTAGCTTCATCTACCCATGCTTTTACACGTTTTTCTAAAAGCTCGGGTTTCTGGCGATGCCACTGTCATTATACACAATGCACTTGGCGCCTCGGCACTCTTGGCTGCGTGGGTTGTTGGTGAAGACTACGAGTACGAGCTCAAGCCAAAGCCAGGATGAAGTAAGCTTAAATTTCCACAAATGACGGAGAATTCCATCTCGAATCTCTGGTCGCCCTTTTCTGCCCCAAGCCAAACGTCATACTCTACAATCGGACGTGATTCCCGTAATGGTTGTTGCGGAGCCTACTGTCCCGAGTTTTGATTGAATCCAAGATATCCAAGAAATCCAAGAAACGATCGGGCCGTGTCTGTCTGTCAAGACTCTTGGCGGGTTTGAAACTACGAGAGAAGACCTTGGCAGCTCTTGAATGCGACATTGGCGGATGATATAAACTCCACACTAATCTCAAGGTAGGCCGTGATGGAGTTATCCATTATCACAACTTGATTGTCTCATGCTTAAGATAAAAATACTTCAATCCCATGAGTCAACATGCAGTAAAATGGCTCAAGCTTGTATACAATTACTACTATGTGTGTCTATTACAATTGTATATACTAAAGTACCATCTCAAGCCACTTGTATGATCTACGATTCCAATATTATCCTGTTCCCATTAAAAGATCTCCCCATCGAATCATCCGCCCTCTGTTGTGTTTCCGGTTGGAGCATAAGTATCTATCTTAGTTGCCTAGTAGGTGTAAACCTGTTCCGGCCCCAGGGCGCCATAGTCCCCGGAGCCGTAGGGGTTCGATGATGTGACCTGCTGTCCGTTCACATCGCTCACGCCGAACCAAGCAAGCTCTTTATCTCTCACGACCGTGATGATAGCAAAGGCAGGAGCAGGCTCGGTAACATAACCCCAGGAGATGCTCAAGCTAGATCCATCAGTGCAAGGTTCATTGGTCCAACTTTCTGTAGCAGCATTGGAGCCAGGCATACGGATGATGGTACATCTCTCGGCCTTGCCATCAGCCTCAACTGCGAAGTTATAGTCGCAGCCATCGTCATCTTCACCGCAATAACGGGTGAGATTCTGGATGGCCCAAGTCTTGCCGACAGCAGGCACAGGGACAGGGTATATACCAGGCGCTGGTTGGGTACCGTTGGTCGGGACGGGAAAGGAGGGGTGAGTTGCGGTTGAAGTCGTAGTGTGGGTGACATGAGCTGAAACGCAAAGTTCTGGGCGAGCTGGGCTACAACCCCCAGGGACAATAGGGATTGGGGTGAAGGTTGGTGGAAGTCCCGTATGATAAGGCGGCGGGCATGATCCAGGATGAGCAGGATTACAGCCACCTGGGATACCAGGGATTGGAGTGAAGGTCTCAACGGGAACTTTATCGTTCTTGCTGGCAGATGCAATCTCTGTTTTGGTGGGCTGCGCGAGAGATTCCGTGACAGAAGAACAGTACTTGCGAATCCGTGCACTATCTTCACCAACACAAGCTGTTAGTGTGCAAGAGCATGCTATTTCTGGTGTCCCAGCTGTGATACAAGCGTTGTAAGCCTTCTCACATTTATCATAGGATGTAAGAGGAAGACCCAACCCGACTGAGGCGAGAGTCAAAACTGAGATGAGCTTGTTCATGGCTAGGAAAGAGATCGGACTGAAATTGGATAATTAGGTAGGTAATGAAGTCTGAAGATTGGGAGTTTGTTTGTTCTTTGTTGTGCTGTAATGTCGTCGATTGGTGATGTCTCAATGTCAGACGACATGTCTCAGAGGTTATATAGTCGCATGGAGGAAAGGGAGAGCGTTGATTCTGTTATCACCCCAACCTCCTTCTAACTATGCACTTTTCTCCCATGACATAGCGCAAAGTTTGAGCCAGAAAGGGCTCTCTGTCAAAACCTCCACTCATCAAATGGTTTGCCAACGTTGAGACGGTTGACTCCTCGAATTGACATCATAATCGCACTACAGAAGGCCCCAGCCACTATCATTTTAATAGTTTCACCTCTCTAATAGCTGAGCTAATGCCGAGCAACGCATCATTTTCATGGCCAGCTGCTCAGCCAACCTCCGATTTACACAACGGCTCCGCTAACACGAAAGGTTCATAGGAGGTCTAGAGCGAATGCAGCTAAGACGTTATTCTTACTGGCAAGCGAGAAAAGTCTAATTGACGCTTAACGAATCAGATTGGCGTGCCGTGCATATGGCACGTTGTGGAAAGGGATAACGCAAACCTTAAATCGATGATTGCCAACTTCTGGAATGTGACTGAAATGATACAAGATGTGATGTTACTGTTTATCTGTTGTTATCTCTTTCCTTCTTTCAAAGCTCGTAACTGTGAGGCAAGCTGGAGACTTGGCCTTTGTCTTCCGTCCCTATTCTCTCTATTACACTGTAACTGACCATTCCCTAGCAAGCCATTTAGTGCCAAAACATATCAATTGATTACAGTTCGCCTTTTATACCTCTCTATCCTTATTACTTTATGGTCGTAGTATGTTCGCGTCATAGACTTTTCCTTCAACCACGGCTGAAGATTTCTGCCTCTTCCTGCTGGATAGATGCTGTTGCGTTGTTTAGATTCCAAACATACTACTAAAGCACATTCTAGTAAAGTTGAAAACGTTTTGCTGATCATCCTCGTAGTGAGCTACCACGTAGCTGGCATTGTTGGGGCGTTGGAAGCCATAACTAATGGTGCCATTATATGAACCGTCAACAATATCATGATGCTCGGTCTTGTCAAACTTGCCGCGCAAGCACGCCAACAGATCAGCCTGTATACCTGGACCGCTTGTGAACTTTCCGCAGGGAGTCTTGCGAGTCTCAATGCATGCGATAACAATCACGGCAATTCCAAAGCCCAACAGAACGCCAGTGTAGAATTTGTACCAGGTGGACGATATGCAAGGCAAGACGGTAGACTTGGCTCCTTTTATGCCCATGTGCCAGGTTGTTATTACGGCAGTCATCCCAATCACGCAAAGGTAGAAGATAATCACCACGAAAGTCGTCGTAGTGTAGAAAGTGTCTCCCTGTGGAACCATGAACGACAGGACCAACCCTAGGAGAGCGAGGAGCACCAGAGCATAAGTGTATCGAAATGTTCTGCTCCCCCAAAACCTTGTGTTGTGAAATCTTTGGAGTTCACTCGTCGCCGGATTGGCAGCCAATATCTCGAATGATGTCGTGCTGCAGCCGATGGGTTGTGGAGAACCAGCAGGGATGTCCTCCATCGAGGCGAATGAGAACTCGTCGGTAAGCCACAGGCAGCTGCTCAGCCTCAGCAATCCGAAAAGTGCAATGGGAAAGAAAATGATATCGACAGCCATCAACAGTGTGAAACTGGGGGCAGAAGGGTCGATTTGACTTCCCAATAGTAAGATTATAGCCTGCATGCCTTGAACGGTAACAATGATAGTCTTGATCGCGTCTCTTGACAGCAAGGTAACCCTGTCTCCATCAGGCAGTTGAACACAACGCGGTCGGCTGTACGCGATCATCTCTTCAGATCCATCCCAGCCTTGGTCAGTCCAAAACAAGGCATTGCTGGCAGCGAGATCGAATCTATCCCAGTTCTTTGCCCGAATGCGACGGTCAGTGATTGC
>JAAOAK010000276.1:0-30372 GCA_013396175.1 Fusarium denticulatum | reverse complement strand
AAACTCTCTTCTTCGTCAGAACAGTGTAAGAAAAGGAAATGATTGTAACTGCATTTACGCCTCAATCCCATCCTTGCCCGCTTTGTGCTTACTCTCGGGCGGTTATTTATCTCGACGCTTCCCGCCCCTTTTGAACCGCATGTGTATTCAGTAACTGACCCCAATCGAGCCCAGCGATTAAAAAGCTGGGCTTTTTCGCCTTTACCACGCTGGAGGATCTCTTGGCTACCATCCAATTCATGAGATCCAATGCTCAGGGGGCGTTTCTACGAGGGACACCGTCCAAACTCGTCAGGGGCTCGGCAGGCGTAGAAGGCGCTCGCGACCTACCAAAGACAAAAAAGCTTGTTATTAGCCTGCATCAAACTTTTGCATCAAACTCAAGGGTTTTCCCTGCTGCGGAGAAGACTGACTCCCTACAGTGTAAGCAAGACATGAAAGCCGGGACGAGACAAATGCCAGGCGAACGAACATGTTCAACACGGACAAGGCGCTTACTCGGAATGTAATGCAAACTATTCCTCGCAATTGTCTCAATTTTTGCATCGCCTCAATTGCTCTTCAATTCAATCTCCCCACAGTGACACACATCGCGTCGGAGGCTTGAAACAGTACCCCAAATAGAACGTGGCTTCAGCATCGGCAAGCCACATTGGATCTTAGAGATTAGAGACCTCGCTAGGCCAGTAAAAACTCGTATTCCACGCCATGTGAATCGATACTTCAATTGAGTTCAATTATCATCGAAACTCAATAGAGCCTCACAACCAAAGCCGTATATAACTTCGAGGAGAGCCATTCTACGGTACTGTATGCGCAATGTTGGTCAGAATAAGGTTGCATTGGAATGCGTAGCCCAGGCTGCGGTTCTTTCTCGAAGCATCCAAGCCAGGGCTCAAGCATCGACGATCAATACCCAAATCCCTCAGCAAGCGTCGGAAAGAAAAAGGACACTACGCAAGACTACCCAAAGCCATACCGAACCAAATAACGGCTCGAGAAGCGCCAGTTCCTTCATCTTATCCAATTGCTTACTGCGGAGTAATCTGGAATCCTGCAGATCTAGGGCGTTTCGCACAAGATGACAATCCCAATCCTTCCATGTCACTTCAACTCCATTCCTTCCCGCGATATTCAGGAGACATACTCAGCGTGGTTATATCCTGCAAGGATGACTTGATGCGATCCAGAGAGGAAAAGACAAGGCTTCCCTTGAGTTCGAGTAATTGCGGTATGACTTGACTGCCTATGTTTGAGCTTCGGCGGTCAGCTTTCGTCTCATACTGCCCTTGTCTTGTCTTGCGTTTGCCTTGTCTCGGCACCAAAAGTGACACAGAGCCCGGCTCTTCGAAGCTGAGACGTGCACTGAATATCTTCTAACCGTGAAACTTACAGCACTGTCCCGTCCTCAGGGAGCAAGAAAATACCAGACCCTAATGTAGAGTGTCAAAATAAACTTAGCAAAAGTCCCCTAAGCTTAGGCTAGAATTACCTCAATATTTCTATCACTTCTGGTTAAGGTCCTGAGTTTTCTTTCCTCCCCGAGCCCGTCCACTGAACAAGTTCCACTAATTCGTTTCCGTGCCTCTTTTCATTAAACAACGGTCCGCCCCCAATTTATCCGTCGCCCCCTTTTCCTTGCAGTTGGTTCATGGGCTATCCAGTCTGCCAGTCCAATCCGACAGCCTTATCGTCCGGTCGCGCGTTGCGCTTGGATATTAGCGTTGGAAATTCCCATCGAGGACCATCAGAGTTGAAATCTCGGTGTGATTGTTGCGATTGTTCAGTAGATGCTAGCAGGGTCTCAAATTGGCAGCCGTTATTGTGAAACTTGTTGACTGAGCACCTAATCTGCAGGCCTCTTGGCATCTGCGACTTGGCACGGGGGGACGTGCAAGTGCCCGATCGCGCTATGTCCGGAACGGTGTACAGCGATATATGCATATGCAGTTATGCCCTCTTGATAATGGCACTCTGTTGTATTGCATTTGCGCGTACATGCGGAGATAGGGCCTTTTAGGCTCGGGTGGCATTCTGCCCTGGCAACTTTGCGTGGCTTGCATATAGCCTGTCTAGCCTGTCCAGTAAGGTCCATGCCTGACCCTCTACAAGTTGGTTCGTTGTCTTTATTTATCTCGAATCGCCACTGTTTGCAGCATCTAGAAATATCTTGGCCTTTCTATTGGAGGATGCTCAGATCTGGTGTGACCACCAACGGCGGGAGCGAAAGAATCTGACTTTTCGATCAAACGTTTCCATGGGAATATCTTGACAGATCTTGGTTCAGCCTCTGGACCCTCGCATCATTGTTTGCTTTGTTCTCTGGGAAACCGGCAGAGGCGCTCTGAATCATTCCAAGGGACGGCAAACGCTGAACCGATTGTACGGATATGTAGCCCGTACGCGTGGTAATGAATCTCAGATTCGTCATTATTGATCATGACAAGACATTCCAAGACGAGACGAGACTTGACTGTTTGCTTGACAGGATAATTATAACCGCCGAGACAAACCGACCCTTCAATTCCTCGTATTAACTTTCGGCCGAGTCTTGGAATCACATCATGACTTGTTATACGACACTTTGCCCACTAGTCCCACTGCTAACTCCCGTTCAGTCGTAAGCTATCGTAAACTATTGACACTATCCCGCCGTCACTGCCGGCTGCCGAAATATGGCCCGTATCCATCATTACGAAGTTGTATCCTATTATTCTGAAACTCCTCTTGTGGAATGATATAGACTTCAGTGTCATACCCTGGGGATAAGGCGGCAGACTGATCCGTACAGGCGGATATTGTGTCAAGCGTCAAAACCACATGGTGCCAAGGGGTGCCTTCGTATAGACCCCATTCTAGATATTCTGCACATCACTGACCGTGTTCTCGGCCCTGTGACAACGGGTCGTCGCCTTGATGAGGCTCAGCAGCTGAGAATTCAGCTACCGGTCTTCGTTTGGCTCGACGTAATTAACTATACGATCATCTACACTCCCTTGACAAACGATGAGGTCGTTGCCGTTAGCCGGGACCCCCTGGCCCGTCACGATACTCGAAGGTCCAGAAGGTCAAACCCTTGCAGAGCTAGAGGTTCCGGTTTCCGTAATACGAAGCTGGGGTATTAGCAACATTGTGAATAGGAGTGTCACTTCTGCACTACACTTGCACTATTTGTTCGAGACCCTGAATAGCTTTGGGACCTTGCGAAACGTAATAGACGAGTGCGCCGGTGTTCCATAGGGCGTGGCGTGGGGAATTGTTCCTGGATATGTGAATATCGACGTTGTAACTTTGATAGAGTTATGGCTGTTGAGATCCAACTAAAGGATCCAGGAACGCTCTGTTCCTGGCAGTAGATCACGCACTAGATATGTTCTTAATTGTTTATATTTTATGTTGCATCCTCTTTGAATGTTTGAGTGTTGCTAATGATTTGTTACAGATGCCGCTGGTCGTCAAGCCAAGGGATGTAAATCTGCTGGCTGTCCTACATAGAATCCCACCAAGTCCACAGTCGTGTGCCGATTTGCCGCATAGTAACAAAAAAATGTTTCTATTCCGATCAGAGACAGACCCTCTCATTCAATAGTGCGTGAGGTGGGAATTGGGTATGTTGAAGTCGCGGAATGTCACCAGCGACGGTTCATTGTACGGCTCGTAAAGAAAACCAACTAGGGACTTTAAGAAGTCGATAGTACTACAGAATTTGCTTCTGATAACTCAGCTCATAAACCTCTAATCTCTTTGCGAAAGGCAACTTTTGTGACCCTCTATCGAAGATGGGAATGCATGGCAAGGAAAGGCCGGAACTCGGCAGGTTGAGTGAGCTCGTCTTCTTCAGGAGTGTATGCAAGGAATCCAAAGAGCAAACAGGCAATCATTATCATCGTATACTTGAAAGTTTCTAAAGTCTGAATGAACAAGTTTGCTCACCAAAGGAATCTTTCGTGGTCTACAGAAAGTCCCAATTCCACGTCTCATCTAGATCCATCAAGGCCTCCCAATCCACACCATCAGCCATTCCATCAGAGGACGAGTTTCCGAAGTTTTGGCCTTGACCAAAGTTCATGCCATCTCCTGCTTCGACCCATGAAGGGAGATCATCAGTTGCTGTACCTAGACTCGTTGATAGACGTTCTACGGAGAGAGCTCCATTGTCTCCTGGCGGAGATATATGCAGAGACGAGTCAAATGTCGATGTATCAATCAGAGGATGATTAACAGGGATCTCGTTTGACATGTTCTCAGCGTTGTTGAGCATTTGCTGTACATCAGAGTTCACGCGGTCTCCCTTCTCTCGGTTATGCTGGGCATTTGCTCCTTGACGCTTAAGCTCCTTTTCGCGATGCTGCTCAGCTTCCGAGAACAACTGCATGAGAGACTTCCACAGTGGCCCCGTCTTCATTTCTCCTGTGACTCCTCCTTTCAAAGCTGTAGTCGCGCCCCATGCCTCTTCTAGTTCTCGTGTCCAAGGGAGTCGAGATGCTTGACGGAGGTAAACACCCATTGCATGCCATGGCATTTGTCCTTGTAACTGCCAACGCCACTTTACCCATGCGGGCTCTGATTTGAGAGACTGGACCGCTTGGATGACTGTGATAGATGGGTTTAATAGCTCATCTGCTGCAGGGAGAGTTTTGGATCGTCGTCGAATGACTAGTTCAACTTTGGCAAAGAACAGAGTTGTCATCGTCCTGATGAAGGAGTCCCACGGTTGGTTGGGCTGTAGATGTTGGAAGTAAGTCTTCTCGACTTTTTGTCTCAGGGCGTTGAAGAGGCCGAGACGGGTCTCTAGAGAGTCGGTTGTATCGGCGCGGATGGCCTGTGTGAGATACCACAGCTCACAGCGGATGAGACAGAGTGTCACACCTGTTGACCCTTGATTAGGATTTGGAATCTGAGTGGTTGAGTTGTCCAGATCGACATCGTTTGAGTTTGTTGGGAGACCTGTGCTGAAGGACGCTGGGGTGATTGAGAGGTCTTGGGCGTCCGCCCGTCGACTACTGGAATCGATGAAGCAGATGTGCCACCAGAGCCTATGTCTTATCTCCCTCTCAAGCTGATTGTACTGATTTGGGTCACCCTCACGATGAAGTCCTACTGACTTTGCTAGCCTGAGGAGCAAGCCCGTCAGTGGCCATACCTTATCTTGAGCCCCAATGTTTGGTAGCAGCGATAGGTATATGACCAGGGCTTGAAGGACAGTGATGTCTTTTGTAGTAAGAAAGTTGGCACGAGCGAGTGCCTGTTCAGTGCCGAATTGATAACGCTGCAGCAGTTGTTCTCTGGGCGTGTTGAAGTTGAACGAGACTGTCTCTTCGTCCAGGGACGCAATGGCCGCTAAGCATATCGTAAACAACAGGGCTTCTACATTGTGACCACAAGAGCTAAAGTTGCCTTTTAATTGTTTGACAATGTTTTCAATCGTTGGAGTATGAAGGACCTTAATGAAAGGGTCAACATTCTCGACATATGTCTGCCATACAAAGAGCATCTGAGAGGGCATGGGGTTGAGCCCATCTAACGCTTTGGCGAACTCGGCGCTGCCAAAGACAAAGCCAAGATGGCTTAGAGGAGCCGGGGTCCCGTTAGTAGTAGGCTCTTTCATGATTGAGTTACTTGGGGTTTCAGAGATATCTGCAACGTCGTGTACAGCTTGAAGTATATTGTCGACCTGTCACTTGTTAGTGTTCAGATCATCGCTAGGGCTTTGGGTACCAACCTCGCTGCAAAATACAGTCCAAAAGCGATTTCCAACCTGAAGAGTACCGTCCTTGTCAACAACAAGCCTACCAAAGTCCTCATCAAACTCCGAACGACCTGTCACGGGGAAATGGCAGTCAATATTACTTTTTATGCAATTATTGCATGGCTCTTTTCTGTCACAGCGGATCTTGCGACGACGACAGGTTACACAGCTCCAGATTTTGAGGTTGTGAGTGACCTCATGATAGGATGTTGATAGAGATCGGTCCATCGGAGGTTATAAGCTCCGACGGAGACACAGAGGTATAGGGTGGTAACAGGTAGATAGTACGATAACAACAGGCGGAAACAACGAATTGGCGGTAACTGATGCTCAATTGATAGAATGTATCGTATGCTTTGCTTACTGAAGCTGTTCATGAGGGGAGCCGAAGGATCGGGAGATCGTCATCGTTCTCGGACACGGCGTTCGGTCATGATCCCTGTCAAACCGGAGCATCCACCACCAAGTGCGAGGGACGGATAGCACTAACAGAGATACATATATGTGCAGTTTGTTTATAGTTGGACCAAAGTACCTCTAGATAAGCCCTTCTCAACACCAACATATGTCCATCACCGACACCGAGCATCTGTATGTTTGTATAAATGAGATCACAGTACTAAAATAATGAGATAAACCATTCTACTCTCCTTCGCCTCCATATCATTCAAGCAGCATCACCAGCCATCATGACAAAAACCGTAGTCATTCTAGGTGCAGGTTGGGCCGGTCTTCCACTCGCCCACAAGCTTCTCAAACACACACTCCCCAAAATCCCCGACCTCAAAGTCATTCTTGTCTCCCCGAACAGTCACTTCTTCTGGAACGTCGCTGCTACTCGTGGGATAATACCGGGCGCTATCCCAGATGAGCAGCTCTTCCTACCAATCAAGCCCGGGTTCGATCAGTATTCCTCAGAGAACTTTGAGTTCCTCCTTGGGAAAGCAGGTGGAGTCGATGTCGAATCGAGTACTCTCCATGCAATCTCTAATGAGAATACAAGGCGCGGGATTAGGTATGATGAGTTGGTCATTGCGACAGGGTCTCGGCTGGCTAGTGATCTTCCACTGAAGCCCATTGGAACCCATCAAGAGACCATCTCAGCATGGAAGCAAACGCAAAGCCAAGTCGGAGGCTCAAAGTCAATAGTAATTGCGGGCGGTGGTGCTACTGGAACTGAAGTTGCTGGTGAATTGGCCGCAAGGTACGGCTCTTCCAAGAGCATCACCCTTGTCATTAGTGGTGAACAACCGTTGGAAGGGGTCCTTGACTCAGTTCGCGCATCAGTCTCAAGAGATCTCATGACCCTTGGGGTCAAACTCATCTGTAATGCGCGCGTCACCGAAGCAAATAAGGGAGAAAGAGGACAAGGGACAGAGGTGCACTTGTCCAATGGCAATACCCTCACCACAGATCTCTATCTACCTCTGTACGGCATCAAACTCAACACCTCATTCGTACCGCAATCATTCTTAGACTCTGGTGGAAATATCAAGCTTGAGGAAAAGATGAGAGTGGCCGGGACAAATAACATCTGGGGCATTGGCGACGTTGGGAACATCGACCCCAAGCAATTGACCATCACGGACAATCAGATCATTCACTTGGCGACAGCTCTAGATGCGACTTTGGCGGGGAAGGGGGATATCAAGCCGTATCAGCCTGCGACTAAGAAGATGATATTCGTATCACTGGGTAAGAAGTATGCGACGGGCCAGATTGGGAACTGGAAGCTGTTCTCATTCATGGTATCGTATGTTAAGGGTAGGAAATTGTTTGTTGATACAGCTGAGGGATACGTGGGAGGGAAGCATCTGAGGCATGCGGCCATGTAATATTCTCTGATCTACTATCTTTTTACTCTTTCTCATCTGTTCTAGACCCTATCCACAGTAATATTCATCCTGTCAACCTGTTTCACGCCGTGGCCCCGTTCCTCGTATTCAGTACAGCACTTTTCCAAGTCTAGCCAACGAAAGCAATAGTCTCGAAACTACTGAAACATCTAGTATCCATCCGCTGCATTCCTTTACAGACTGTATTTCCAACTCTCTGCCGTATCAAAGTACGATAAGAAGAAGTTCGGGCCCAGTGTATGAACAGTGTCATTGGTCCTCAGTCCTTCGACAAGTTCCTCAGAGCAACCCTTCTCGAGGGTCTTACCAGAAAGCCTACTCTTGATCCAGTCCATCCACTTCATTTGGCTAGCCTGAATGGCAGAGAAGTGGTCCATACCAGAGAAAGTGGCATGTTCTAGAGCTTCTTTATTGCCAGACTTCTTCACCAAATCACAGGTATCCTTGACAGCGGCGTCAATACCCCCGGGACGAACCACATGGTCGTCTGCACCGTTAATAACGAGCAACGGACCAGCGAAAGTCTTCCTTCCCACAGCGACTCGACCAGCCCACTTCTTAGCAGTCGGATCTTTATACCAGCCCGACTTTGCAATATCGATTGGGGCGAGATCCATTGTTGCCAAGGCTAACACGGGGAAGCATCCCTTGACTTTGGCAATCACGTTGTGCCAGCGATCGTAGCCCGTAGAAGTGAAGCCTGTGTAGTTGTACTTGGGGTAGATCTTGGAGATTGAGTCGATGACTGCGGATTGTGCAAGCAGGCCTGGTGATGCTATCGAGTTCTCGGTCCAGTAGGCATAGTCATCGAGGATTCTAGTCACTGGCGCTATGGAGACTGTGCCTTTGTATCCTTTGAGAGGCTTCTTGGCTTGCCTTTCTGCGAAGGCCCACTAGAGAAAACAGTCAGCGTCAGTACTGTGATGGCACCAGACTATGCCCATAAGTGATTGAGCACAGGGAATACTGCGCATTGAGGGACATTAACTTACAGATGCTCCGCCGCCTTGAGAGTGACCCATAGCGACAAAAGAACCGTCAGAACTAAGAAGATCTGGGAACGCCGATCTAGCTGCTGTTACAGCAAAAGCAACATCATTCGCGTGAGCCGGCGCTGTGACCCAAGAATGGGGAATGGTGTCTCCATTGGGCAGCTCAGATACACCAAGACCAGCATAGTCGGGCGCAACCACTGCAATGCCCTGAAGTGCCAGAGCAAAAGGAACTTGGAAGTGGTACTGCAAAGCTCTGTAGCTACTAGGGGCACAGGGCTTGAAGGTACCTGTCGTCCCATGAGCCCAAGCAACCATCGGCAGGCCTTTCTTAGTAGAGTCTGGTCCAGTTGGGAATGCAGTATAAGGCCAGAGGACATAAGCTGAAGCGGGAACAACCTTTCCATCGAGATCTTCAGTGGTGTAGATGATTCGCGACATGGTCAGCCCACTGGGGACGACGTATTTATCCAGGTTGGTGACATCCTCTGTCTTGAGCACAACACCCGCAGAAAGTTTGGTAGAGAAACTTGACGGGGCCTTGTAGAAGGAGAATGTTGGGTCAGACAGTTGCTCTGAGATAAAGGAAGATGCGTTGATGACTCCAGCTTGACATGCCTCATCGCAGGTGGTAGTGTCTGGGAAGGGATTCTGTGCTATAGCGCAGGAGGCAGACAAAATAAGAGCAAAAGAGCTCTTCAGGCTGGTTGTGAACATTTTGTTAAGATGTTTAATGTGCTAGGTTGCCTTGTCGTCGTTGGTGAGGGGATGATCTAGGTTATATAGAAGATCACCTTGTCGTGGTCTCTTGACTTCACAAACGACTTCTCATAATACCACTCTCCATTGACAATTGTATGTTTACAAAGTACTCTCCAGAAAGGGTAAACAGTTACCAATCTGGAATTGATCGTGGTGGTATCGGGATCTCCAAGCCAAGCCAAGCGGTTAAATTCGAATACGACCAAGAGCAAAGAAATTGAGACCGCCAGTAACTTACATCGCATCTCAAGATTTGTGATAGTTAACTGCATATACCATGAGTATAATATGTAGTATCATGCGCCTCAATTTCCTAGTCACGTACATTTTAGCCGTTGCATCAAATCTTAGCGAGTACGCTCGAATACGCCGAGTACGCCAGCCATCCCGACAACATACGCCCAACAAATCCAACGTGGCTTTATCGACGATCGGGAAAACGACTCTGTCGGAGGTTTGGCGCTTACGCCAGGATCAAGCTTAATTTAACAAGATTGAATTAGCTGGTGATATCCATGTTAGTTGCGTATAAGCGGATAGGGCTGGTAGTGTCCGGCTACAGAGGACCCTGATACGCCATGACGAGAACGGTGGTTAGTTCAGAATCAATATGTTTATATGTGGTTCCTTGAATGTTTGAATTATATAAACTAGTTGATGTGCTTGTTGGAGAATAGTCTGATCAACAACAATCGCTCAACATTCTCATACATCTTACCTACTCCCAATAACACAACAACCTTCGCAACTTTGCATTTGCTGCACATTCTCAGTCGCAACATCGTCGAAATGTTCTCCAACGCCGTTATCTATGCTACTGCTGCTCTCTTGGCCTGCTCGTCCTTCGCGGCTGCAGCTCCTCAGGGCAAGACCTCTGAGGTCAGCTTGACTACCAAGCTGCGACTCGCCGACACGTATGTCATGAGCTCTGAACTCTCTTATCAAGCGATTGCTAACTCTGACGAAAGTTTCGTTGATCGCTACAGCCTTCTTCCTGAGGACAAAGACTTTCTTTTCAACTTCAACAGCACCCCCAGTGCTATGGCTAACAGCCAGACATTCCCTGCTCTTACAGGCTCTGGGCTCAGTCTGGCTTCCGCTCAAATCCCAGGTATATACTCACCCTTCTCGCTGCTGAACCTTGGATGCTAATTGCATACAGGTTGCTCTATGATCATGCTTCACACTCACCCCCGAGCCTCCGAGCTCTTTGCCGTCATGTCCGGCCGCGTCTACACCGAAGCCGTTCCCGAAGCCGGCGTCCTCGACGCTGGAGGAAAGCCTCGCGTCATCCGCAACGAAATCAGCGCTGGTCAAGCTACCATATTCTACCAGGGAACTAAGCACTACCAGGTCAATCCTGACTGCGAGCCCGCCAGTGCTATCGCCGCATTCCCCTCTGAGGATATTGGCTTTGCTGGTGTCGCGCCTGGGCTGTTCGCTATCAAGGATGATGCTGTCATTCGTCTTTTGGGAGAGGCTGTTGATGGTGAGGATGTTGAGAAGATCAGGGCTTCTATTCCTACGGACATGGGGATCAAGGTTGATGAGTGTCTCGCCAAGTGCGGTAAGCAGAAGCGTCAGGCTTGAGGATGGGGCGTTGACTTGAGTTAAGCTTTGAGATTCTGATTGAGTATCTCTTTCTTTTCCTATGCTTTAATTGTGAGATGTAGAGTTTGAGGTAGTTATATTAGCAAGATCTAGATTTCTGTTGGAGATGTTGTACTCTGTAATCGTGACTTGAGTCCCTGATTGGCCTGTGATCTGATCATACCAGGTGAACACCCATCTTATCAGATCTGGCAACGTCATGATGATGTAATCTGAACTGGCATCCCTTGCTTTGAGGGATTGGCTGCGCCCAGTCATACCACCAATGGTTAACCCGGTGTGAGCACCAGCTCAGCCACATTCCTTCGCTTGGGGTAACAGTTAAATCCACCAGGAATCTTGCTGTAGCAAAATCCTATCCCCTAATAATTCCCAAGTACCAAGGCCTCG
Source organism: Fusarium denticulatum (assembly GCA_013396175.1). NCBI lineage: Eukaryota > Fungi > Ascomycota > Sordariomycetes > Hypocreales > Nectriaceae > Fusarium > Fusarium denticulatum. The sequence continues at coordinate 19,012 of JAAOAK010000276.1, read as the reverse complement.
ATATTAGCTCAAATACCCACTCTGCTTTTATGACTGTGACACTCTAAAAGTCCGTACGTATAAGAAACCCTTTCATTGCTACGACCTAACACGAACTAGTCTTGATCAACTTGTTTATAATGGCGAAGAAGGACAAGAAAGATTTACCGAAGACGGCTCAGCAAGAAAAAAAGGCAAGACAAGAGCTAAACACTGCGTCATATAATGTCTGGACATTGGTTCTGCAAGTGCTTTGCTGCGGTTTAATAACGGGAGGAGCAAGCTAGAACATGGGAATAATTGTATTAACTTGAGCCTTTTTTTTCGGCAAAAATAGCGCTCCAAAGGATCCGGAGGTTAATTTCAGCCCAGGTCTGCATCATTCAAGACCTGGGCAAGGCGTCACCACCGTCTCTAGCCATGTTTACACTCTTCTAATAATATTCTATATCCGTTCAATGACATGTTAACCAATAACCATTGGCCAGTGAACTCTAAATCAACCCTGGTGAACTCTTTTGCGCGATGTAACCCCCCAATAACACCTGTTCTCAATTTAAGCCAAGAAGGTATGCATTTTCGCGACAACACGATGAGCGGGACAATGAACCTCCCGTCATATCAGATCATGCAAATATGTCGCGCCGCTTTCTTCAGAGTCGGCTCAACTCTGCCCCGATCTCCAGAAGCGAATCCGAAACTATCCCCAAAGCTGACACTGAGCTTTAACAAGACGGGTAGAACCGGACTCAGGTCAGCTAAATGGCATGCCACGCTAGGTCAGCTGGCCCATGCATCAATCACGAGTTTTCGCATTTTATACGATGAGTCAATTCATTATCAGTGTTAAATAGAGAGAAGTGTCTCAATCATGCGATTAAGTCATTGCTGATCATCATTACGTCTTTACTACGATGGCACTACAAGGCATAACTCGGAAAATACTGGCAATGTCACTTGTTGCTGTAGTCACTGCTGGCGGTGTCTATGGCTACTCGATTCAGAAACGCGTGTCCAAAGTCGATCGGAATCTCATAACGCGGTTCAAGACCGTGCCAGAGAAATTCCAGAAGTCGAGATCTGTTAGCGAGGTTGTCAATGCGAAACAGCACATGCACGATTCTGACTCTCGATACATCACGCTCGATATACTGCCTCAACATCGTGATGTATCCGATGAAGTTCTGTTGGCAAAATTCGTCAAAGGATATTTTGGAGGCGCTGTGATTAGACCGGAACGAGTTGCACTTTCAACTCTTGGTATGACACTTGTCAACTTTTCAAGTGAGTCTGTCCTTTCCCTTCACTGCGATTTAGTAGTTAACAAAATGAACAGAATCAGGACCAGCCCCGAGAAAGTTGTGGTCATGCACAGAACTTCCCGAAGTTACATTGCCTCCAGTCAACACCATTCTATACGGAGTCTTTCAAGTTCTCGAGACTGAGATTGGTACCAAAGTTGCACCAAACCGCACTGAAAGCCACATCGACTTTGGATTTGGAAGTGACAGTGATGTGTTTGCTGGAGTCCACAGATTCGTGGTTGTGAGGACGAAGGAAGAGAAAAGTGTAGAAACAGTGCAAATTCATTATGAGTCCATGACTTGCAATCCTGTGCAAAACAAGCCTCTACGGCCACGGATATTGTTCAAGTTTCATGAATTCTACGCAGACTTGTTGTTTAGGGATGCAATATCGGAGATCAAACAGTGGATGGGCCAGTCTTGATATTTTGAATGGCGGAAAGGATTTATCTCTTCTCTATAACCTTGTTTTAGTAGTGTAAAAGAACAACGAGCCTGTAACTCGACTATTCAACCCATTGAAACTCGTCCACAAGTAGGCCTGACCGGAGGGTAAAGTCATGCTTGGCTCAGCGAGTCTTTGGCTTATCTGGTGGCGGTGGATCGAGAAAAGTACATTGTATAACGAACCACGCAAATAACATAACCAATCCTAGAACGAAGATCTGGGTCTGTAAAGGCGCAGGAGTACTCTCAAGGGTACCCCAAACGATAAGAAGTGCCGCGTTCAAGAAGGAGAGGAATGACAAGACCGCTAATTTATACTTAGCTGAAGTCGTCTTCTGAGTCGATCCCGAACCGTCGTAGCTAGGAGAGAAATGGCTACTAAAATGATGAACAGTCATGAGAAGACTTAGGTGTACCAGGGAGGCATAGAAGAAGACTTTTATGAGGTTAGAGATGTGCAAGGCTTCAGTTGCTAACATTGCTTACCTTTGGTAAAATCTTCGCTGGATAAATACAACATGTTGCCCATCGAGAATTCTGACAAGATCTGGGGTTGCTGAGTATGGCTGATGCTCGGTATAATTGATTGAGAGAAGGAATTTATACTGAGGGGTAATGTTGTGATCCATCCAATATCATCTATGGTTACAGGCCACTTCCTCTAACCGAGGTCTTGGCAGACCTTCTGGTATAGGTAGCTGTCAATAAATAAGCAGTATCAGCTGACCAGAGCACATAACAGGGAAGGCTAGAAAGAATTAGAGGATATACTCTGGAAGAAATCCGTACAGAACTTAAGAACTGAGGAGTCATGTAAACTTACCAGCATCTCAGTAAGATAGAATATCAAGTTGAATAGTTAAAAACAGAACCTTTTGTTGAGCAAACTTTCAGGCAGTGTGGACAGTCGCTCGTATGATTGTATCAAACAAATTGGTTTCAAAAGGGTTATAGACAAACAAACTTATCATTAAATCACCATATGTATCTATTGAGCCTTTCTCCTTCTTGTCTTACCAAGCTACCATGCATCATCTAAGCACCAACTGCAACACCCACTGGCCCTTCAGGCAGCTTACTACCAGCAATGTTACACTGTCGGAACAATCTAACCTCGTCTTCCGCAAAAGCACCGACCACTGAATGTATCACTCCCCGATTATGAAAGAGAACGAGATCTCCCTGCTCCCAATCATGGGGATAAACCCTCTCGGGAGCAATGCCAGGACGCTGAAGCTCGTGGACCCGCTCCCGAACGGCAGTGAGATCATCGATCACTGTACCATCGGCGAGGTGCAGCTTTCGAACAGCAGACGGATGAACCTGGAGTGCTAAGCGGCCCGTGGCAGGGTTACGCCAGCACATAGGAAGGATCTGGATCTTATCCTCCTCAACAGGCGGAAGATTCTCGATAGAAATCTCTTTGCCTTCGGAGACCAAGCCCAGACCATCGGAGCGGGACTTTGCACCACTCATCCAGACATATGGATGAGGAGCGTATTCAACCTTTGTGGTACACACAAACTTCTTATCCTCGGGCGAAAGCCGGTCGTACATGGCGTAACCCGACACGAAGGCTGTAGTACCAAGCGGGACGGTCAACTCCTCATTGGATCCGTCGTCATAGACGAGGGTCTGTTTGCGACCTCCTGGAACACGAACAGCGAGGAGTGATGTCACCACTGGAGGAGCGAGACCGTACAGAGCGGCGTCGATGTGCCATCTGTAGAACCTGGTGAAGTCCAGATCCTTCTCATCAGGGATAGTGGTGGCGTGGAACGTGCGATGGTGAGGATGTCGGAGCTGAATGTTCTTCAGTCCTTCATACTCCTCAACGAAGCCATTTCCAATGACCTGGACTTGGGGCTGATGAGGGATGGTCTTGAGATCAGGATGAAGGATCGAGCGCTTCGCGTCAATGGTCTTTCCATGGCCATAAGAGCCCGCGGCTTCGGGGTCGAAGCGCTGGGTAATCTCATACTGGGCCTTGGGGGAAAGATGGTTCTGGTTCTTGAAGACGAGAACTTGGTGGGTGAAGAGTGCTTCACGGATTACGTCAAAGTCGGCATCTGGAAACAGTCAGCCTGGGCTCATTGTTGACGAGAGATGTGTCTTACCAAAGGAGGTTACCGATTTTACGGGTATTCTCCCACTATGTGCTGTCTCAATTATTCACGAATATGCTTATGATATCTTACCACTGATGTTTTCAACGTCAATGTTTGAGACGATGGCACCAAAGTCAATGGTTGACTCGGCTGACGGAGAGATGGGAGTGACTGTTATTTGAGAGGCCATTGCGATGATTTGTTTGAAGAACACTTGTAGCAAGCCTGTAGTAAGTCTTGGTATTGAATCTGTTGTTCAAGTGAAGACGAGGGGATTTGTTTGTCTTTTATATCGCTATCTGAGGTTGATCGTTAGAGCGGGTCGCGGCGGTCGCCTATCTTTCTTATCTGCTCCGAGGATAAATCCGCTTTCGTTATCTCTCCGTACTCCGTAGCAAGTTACACAGTCGATAGTAACCTTATCACCGATTATGCTTATCAAAGGACGTCTATTGTGCTTCTCCTATAATTGATTGATGTGGCAAACAAGGCTAACAATTGAAGTTCCGCAAATTCCATAGACATCTCCGAGATAAACTAAGGTGGCCCGCCAGAAAGAAAGCCCTTTGGCACAAACATACAAGAAGAACAAATGTATCGTTTGGCTGCACATCTGATGATATGATCAAGCTCGTAAAGTTGAATTTCATTGTTCATTCGGATGACATTCGCTATGATCGTCGATATTGTGAATTTGTTCTCTGTTTCTGCATTAACTGCCTTGAAATTACGAACAATAAAGAAGCAATCATAAATATTCTTCTTTAGTCGTCTTCCTTCAATGAACGCCCTGTATGGGAATTCTGGAACGTGAACGAATGAAGTACCTGTTGAGCAAATGAACATGCTGTCCAGCTCTTATATCTACATGATACTGGACTCAAGCTCAATCACTAATCCTTTGTACAGTGGCAAATTGACTAGGCTAGGTGTATGATGAAAGCCATGATCTGTCTGTGACTGCCTGCAGATTACATATGTTCGTAAGTACTTCAATAGTCTAGAGATTACTATAAGATAACTATATGAAAACCGTGATCTTTTAGAATTCTGAAGGGCCACCAACATCGAGAAATAACTCCAAGGCCCTACATCATGTCTTCTCCAGTACCACAACGCAGACAGCCCGATACCTTCGCCAGCTTTCCCAAGCTGCCAATAGAACTACGACTGATGATATGGGAACTTGCTCTTGATCAGCCTCGCCATGGAGTCCATGTACACCCTTTGGGAGACAACCATTCATCCAACGGCCCTGACCCCAAACCGATTAGTAGGTCGACACTTAATTTCATCCTCGAGAGAGAGTATGCTCTGTGCATGAGGCATAAAGGCCAGGCAACAAGCGAATATGAGAAGAATGGAAAGGACAGGGGCATGTGGAGGGCATGCAGAGAGTCCAGGGATATTATAAAAAAGAACACCAAAAGGCCATTCGAATCATGTTTTGATAATCCCCTCACAGCTAGACTCACAAATATCTTAAACGCAGATATCATACATCTCGTGCGTGTCTCCTATCCGCTAAACGAAATCTTGGCCATGGGCATTGAACCCAGCCAAGCCCTCATGGAAAAAGTTGATAGGGCTATAAGATCAGAAAATGTATTTCTGATTGATATTAAACGCCCTTTACATCGCATGAGCGCTCGTCTAGCTGTGTGGAGGTTTGCCGACTGGTTTGCGCCACTTGGCCGAGTTTTTCTTGTCGACTACGGCTTGAAGCGAAGTAGGCCTATAGAGCCTGGGGCTACTGTATCGGATGTCATATTCGAAGGAAACGGGAGGCGGTTTGTCAAGGTTCGTATGGATGGTGCTGGGTGGCAGAAGGACGTTCCGGGACAGGGAAACCAGCGTGTGCGCCATCTCATTCCGGACGGCTATCGTACTAGATTCCACGTTGCTGCCTGCGAGGATGTATAGGAGCATGACAGATGGTACGAGGTTGGAGAATTGTGAGGGAGTTGGGTACGTTGGAGGCCATATGTTGAGACGAGTCCGGAGTATTATATCATAGCAAAATATATGGTTCATGCTGTGCATTGCACTGTTGGAATAAAGAAACCGAGCTTGACATATTTAAAGATCCTATAGCTTTATTTCCCTACGTGAAGTAGCTCGTCCAGAAACAGAGCCCAATTCCGCTGGCGTTGAGATGCGGCCTATTACATACAGATGGGAGCTGGAACACATAGTGACCATTTCGAAGGCTCGTTAAACCTCGTTTCAATTACCACTGAGACACCGAAATTCACTAAACAGATAAGATAGTGAATCCCATCAGATAATGAACTCGAGCTGTCAGAAGATAAATCTGATCTGATTGTGACTAACAATCCCGAAGCCACCTCAACGGCAATTGTCCGTCCAAGCAATGGCGCAATCGCAACCTCTATCCTCATTAGGAAATTCCAAGGGCTAATCAACACCGCGATTATCTCCCCTGAACCTAGAAACCGTGTGAGACTGAATTGGTACCACCTCAATTAACAAAATCCCCAGATTCGTAGCACTCGAAAATAACGTCATCCTCAATTCGAGGTCCTGATTGGCTAGTTTCGCCGCTGACATGCTTAGCCTGTTTCGCTGATGGTGGGAGTACGACTCCGTGATATTGTAGCTCGAGCACGCAATACACCAACAAAGGCGTCATTACACTGCGGGGGCCGGTAACGGATGATACCTGGGGAAAAGGGTATATATAAGATGATTGCCGAGGGTAGCAATTGATGTCAATTAACTCACTTCGCAAATTGGAATTGTTGTCTTGTCTTTATAGCGTCTCCTCACATCAATCACATACAATGGCTCCAGGTGCTCTCATCGACGAGTCTTCTCAGATTCCTCTCCCCCAAGTCAAGAACGCAGATGCCCCTCGTTCGATCTTCCCCGACGGTATCCGTACCTCGGGTCAACATCCTCCTCTTTACGAGGCCCTGAAGCCTTACTCTGAGTTCCCCAAGGAGATCACTGGTCCTACGCTGTGGAAAAAGGAGGACTATGAAAACTCACCTGAGCGATGGACTCATCCTTTCACCGATGAGGAGATTCAAGAGTTGAGCGATACAGCTGATGCTTTCATTGCCAGTGGCACTCCCCTCACTGGTATCTCCAAGGTAAGAAAACAGTATCATGACACAATTTCAAACTAACATGTCCAGTCAAATTTCCCTCTTCCAAATTTGGGTAAAGTCCTCGAGACTCTTCGAGAAGACCTTCTCAACGGCAAGGGCTTCATTCTTTTCAAGCGCTTCCCAGCTGGAGAATGGGGTCCTCTCAAGAACGCAGTAGCCTACATGGGTCTTGGTACATACATTGGTTACTTTGTCTCCCAAAACGGCCTGGGCCACGTCCTCGGCCACGTCAAGGATGTCGGTGATGACGCGACACAAATCGACCGCGTTCGTATCTACCGCACAACAGCCCGTCAGTACTTCCATGCCGATGACTCCGACATCGTCGGTCTTCTCTGCGTTCACCGTGCCAAGGAGGGTGGTGAGAGTGATATCGTCAGCATTCACAATGTCTGGAACGATCTTCAGAAGAATAACCCCGATGTTGCTGAGCTTCTGACACAACCAATCTGGTACTTTGACCGCAAGGGTGAGACATCAGTTGGTGAGGAGGAGTGGATTCGAAACCCCATCTTCTACATTGAGAACGGTGGCCAGGGTCGAGTTTACTGCAAGTGGGATCCTTACTTCGTGAGATCTCTCACACGGTTCTCTGACAAGGGTCTTATTCCTGCTCTGAGTGAGGAGCAGAAGCATGCTATGACTGTGCTTGAGGAGACTTGCCAGAAGTTGTCCTTACATATGATTCTTGAGGTTGGAGATATTCAGTTCGTTAGCAACACACATCTCCTCCATGCGCGAACAGCATACACAGGTAAGATAACACATCCAACAATCATACTGGGTACGAGAGTACTGACATAACATAGACCATCTTCCTCCTGTTCCTCGAAGACATCTTCTTCGACTATGGCTCTCTACTCCGGAGACTGAAGGCGGATGGGCTCTTCCTTTCCATGATAGCAAGGAGAAGAAGAGAGGAGGCATTCAGGTTAACAACACTGCACCAAGATGCCCTCTAGACGCAGAGTAAAAGTACTTTTTGATATATTAGCGGTCACCATTTCACAACAATTAGAATATGAGAATAATAACAATTAAAGACAGTAAATCCCTTGAACATGTGACCGCTCTCTATGCTTCTCTCCCGTCCTTCGTTTAATTCTTGGTTGGTTTGCTTGATACGTCAACAGGGATGCGAGGCTCATCGAACCAAGTTCAAAACGCACCATTCTTTTCAACCAGTGTTTATTGTCTATGTGTAAAGACATCCTGTCTCATCCATTATCAACTCTATTACAATCTATTCGCTTGAGGTTTACAAGAAAATCTAGGCTCTAGCCTCTAAGGCAACCACGAGATCAAAGGACTCATGAAAAATGCAATCAAGAGAACAATAACAACTGGCAAGTATGTAAACATCTTAGACCAGTCAACATCCTCTATCAAGTCCTCCACACCTGAAGAAACCAAGTTGAATGGGAATTGAGGAGGATACAACTCCCTTCGTCGCCGTCCCCTTTCAAGAAGATGCTGTGCCTCATTCTCGATAGCCACGGTAATGCTGTGGTACCCAGCCAAACTGCTGCGCACGTATAGCGTTTGACGAGGCTTGTCATACGTCCATTCCACGTTCGTTCCGTGGACACGTAGCTTGTGTGCGTCGTAGTGATACCCCGGGATGAAAATCTCAGTGAGGTGCGTCTTCTCATCGACAGGTTCTTTGGTCGCTGTGCTGGTCCACTCATATTCGAAGCGTAGTGATTTATGGTTCCAGTTGGAATTTTTGGGAATACCGGCTGTTTTCACAGCATATGGTCTGATGATCACGTCGAGGATACGACCGCCTTTGTAAAGCTCGTCATGCTCGTGAAGATGATTCCGGTAGTCAGGTCGGACGGGACCATTCTCGCTGACCTCGTCGCCATTGATGACTGAGAAATCCTCATTGTTCCACCCGTCGCCGTATGCAACTCTGTTATTTGGGTTGTAGTTCCACAGTGTGTAGTTGAGCTTGTTGTCCTCCATTGCGGAGATCAAGCCGTTCATCAAATGGCGTTGCGTGTCGTAGCACCCTGTGCGGAAAGCTTCTGCCTTGTTGATATCGTACGAGAGGCCAATCTCACCAATAACCATGGGGACTTTACCCAGCGATTTCTTTCCGTACTTGACAATGTTGCCAAGCTGCGTTCTGTAATTGTGTCGAAGTCCCCCGACACCAAAGTAGAGCGCGTTGAGGACAAACATGCCTCGCGTGAGACCTTGGACGTTGACGCTCATCCACGAATGACTCTTGTTAAAAAGGACGTTGAGATCGTAGAAATGAGGCGCATACACAAAGTTGTTCGGGCGTGGGACCTTGATCACTTCCTCCTCGGCATACTTCTGCCGAAGCCATTTCTTGTTATCAGGATCCTGCGTCGGCCAAGGCGGGATGAACTCATTGGGGACCGGTTCAATGAAGCTAAACTGCTTCGCCTTCTTGCGCGACACACGCTCTGTAAACTTCTGTAGAAAAGGCGCATAGCAGTCATTGTACCACTCAATAGGCATTCCCTCACGACCCGGTCGATGATCGACCTCAAAGTAATCATCGTCGCGAATGCGCGCCGCCTTCTTCTTTTCGTCCCACTCCCAGACGCCATGGGCGCGCCACAGGCATTCACCCATTCCCCGACCATGGCCGATAGGCTGATCATTGAGGGACAGCCATGCAGAGCGGCCTTTGGGGTCAATACGAGACTTGTGGGATACACGAGTTGGGAATGGCCATGTCTTGACGTAGTAATCGACATCTTGGGCATAGCCGCTTCCAAGGGCGAGAGCTTGTGCGAGGGAGGGACAGTGGCCGATGTGTAAGTCGGTGTCGTAGTTCCAGAAGTGAAAATGATGAAGATTGACCAGGCCGCGATGGGGTTCATTCATAGGTTCAAAGCCAATGCATGCTTCGAGATGACTGATTTCATCTGCGAGGCGACCGAAGGCTTCAACGCAGGCGTCTTGAAGGAATTGTTGTGCTGATACTTCATCGCCAGCATCCTTTTTGCGACGACATTTGAGATTGGGAGCTAAAGCATCACCAGCCCAGAAGAGAGTAGCCATCGTCGACGCAGCGAGCTTCTGGTAGCCTGAAGGCCACAAGAATGGACCACCTGGCTCTTTTGGATTTGGTGGTTCACTCGCACGTTTCTTCTCATCCTGACTGTGGACATACGCAGCGCCTGTGTCGGTGAAGGCCTCAATATCGAGACCTACAACTTCAAACGTCCAACCAGGCGCACCGCTTCCACCACTGTACCGACTCCAAACATCTTGGTGCGCACAAACAAAGCACTTGATACCATACTCTGGCATGAGCTCAATCAATTGGCGCAGGTAGTCAATGTACTCTGTATCCAGGTCTTCAGGGTCTGGACCAGCATGACCAATTGACTCCCAGGTAACAAGCAATCTCACAAAGGGCACACCCCAAGCCTGCAGACGCCGAAAGTGCAGCGGCGCATCTTCCAATGGAAAAGGTCTCCCCACAAAAGTGACGATGCGATGGTTCTCATAGAAGCCATGATCCAGGTGAGACAGGCCGTTTGGCTCAGTGGGTAATTTAGAAGCACCCGAGATGTTGAGGCCGCGGAGGGAGAGGACGCGGTTGTAGTTGTCGACGAAGTACTCGTCCTTGATACGAATTGGGCCGCCTAACGCAGCGTCCGAGAGGTCAGCTGCTGCGTGGATGGACATCTTGGGTGAGAGTGAGCATGTGAAGCGGAGGACACGGATGGGACACGCAAGCTGAAGTGGCAGCTGGAGCTGGAGGTACGGTCAGTACAGGCAGCACACCTGAGCTCTAAAGTACTCCACTGAGATTTGCTTGGCTTCTCTATTCTTAGCGGTGTGGCACCAGTATCACCGTAATTGACATGGATCATTTGACAGGTGCGCCAGAACAATGATCAGAAGAAACTGTAAAATGAGGAACGCAAGGTGGATTTGTGTGCTGTGTGATCTCTTCACACTTGGACATTGAGGTCTATCAATATTTTGGCGTGGTGGGAAACGTTGATTGGCAATGCCATTGTGACCATGACCTCATTAGATGTGTTGTTAAATGGGCATTGAAGGGCATTTGGACAACTTCTTCGGGCGTCTCGGCGGGAGATTATACAAGCTTTACACAGATTCAAACTCAATTGCAATGTTAAAATGAAGGTCATTTCTTCGTAAATTAAAAAGATGTTTTGCGACACTAAATATCCAACGCTATGCGCTCATATCCAAATGTGCTTCCATTGCTTCAAGGCCATACGCTAACAATGCACCAGCCTGTACCAAAACCCACCCAGAAGAAAAGAAAAGCATCTAATTTTCCTGTCTGTCCCTCCTGTTCACCATCGCATAACTCATTCTGCGCGCCGCCCTGTCTCCCCAATTCATCACCGAGAGACCTGGTGAGCGCCCTGTGGCCATAGCCTTTTCCTGGCTCACGTCACCCTCAACGCCGAAAGAGTAGGTCCTCTCGCCAGTTCGATCAGACACAATCCCAAACCCAATTTTGCTACTCTTGACGTCAGCTTCCCTCTCCCATCGAAGCTTGTCAAGACTGGAAGCTCTCGTGGCTGCAAGAATGGCAGAGAAGCTGAGACTTCGCATCATGGCATCCTCTTCCATGGCGTTCACGCCAGACGCCACAGCAAGAATGGTGATGCCCATGGATAACGCGTACACTGCCCACAATTGCGCATAATTATAGAAGAAGCAGTTTCTATTCTGCCATCTGACGCAAGGGTAGTCCAAGTCTGGGCCACTGTCGAATCGTCCTGAGTATTTCGACGGGTCAGCTGCCCAAGACACCGCAGACATTTGCGGATCGGACAGGAATGATATGAGAATCTCCTCATAAAACTTTTGCACCTCGAGGGGGAAGTTTGCGACTGGTAGGTAATTCAGACGATCAAGCAATCTCGTCTGGAGAATCTCGCTGTTAACGTTGAAGTTGGGCATTGTAGTGGTACCATTCAAAATGGCCCGCAATTGACTTCCCACGGCGTGGTAAGCGGCTGTCAAGCGATAATTCTTGGTGTCATTGGGGAACACGTAGTTATCCTCTGGCGTCGCCAAGGTCCGGTCTTTGAGCCTCTTATCGGGGTCCTTCTTATCGGGGATGAAAGTTGTATCTATGACCTTTTTGAGGAACTTGCGCTCCTGGACATCGTGATACTGAACCCCGCCACTGTGGTTGAACTGAACCTTGTACTTGGTCTGGTAGTGCTCACAGCCAAAAATGGTGGGGGTGTAGGCTTTGAACCAGTCGCCTTCCTGAGGCTTGTCGGGCTGCGGCTTGGTTCTGTCCTCAACATCAGCGTAACCGAACCAAAGGATGGGCTCTGTCCGGAAGGCAGCAAAGTTCCTTGGGTAAGGCGGTTTCGCCTTGGGTCTTCCACCAGCTTCTGCGACCATCTGGGGATTCTCGTAATCTCCTCTGTCCAGCATCGCATAGTATGTGAGATTTCCCATGGGAGCGAGGACTGATGTGTCAAAAGGACACTCTGCGTCACCTAGCTTCTTCACTTTGGCTTTCACTCCCGAAGCCAAATCCGTGCATTTGTATCCTGGGCCAACGAACTCAATGGTATAAGAGCAATTCCAACCCTTGCCGCAAATGTCCGCAGGCGCTTTCGGGCGCATAATGGCCTGCTGCGTGTATGCTGTTTTTAGAGCGATGGTATCGAATTGACGACTCGATGCCGTGAAGTAATCAAACTCCTCAGGCTTGTTTTTATCGGGTGTTTCTCCCGCTGGAGCAGTGGAATTCCACAACGAGACGGACGACTCAAAGTAACCATCAACTCTGACAGGGTTTCTCCAGTACACAGTCTCTTCATGCGTAAAATTGAGAGTGCGAACATTTTGACAGCGAGTTATTTCTTCCTTCCGTTGCGGTACCACAGTAAGGGTATAAGATGTAAAAATGACAATTAGAGGCGACGTCCAGATGAATATTGTCAGTGCCATTGCGAACTTGGCATTTACCCAAGCTTCCCAATTGAGAAGGGCTGTCAGATCCTCGGAGGCCGCGAAAAGCGAGTCAAGAGTGGAGAGCGTAAGCATCTTGCGACGGATCATCATCAAGACGCGCTGTCGGAAAGCGAGCACCACGGCATTGAGAAAGCAGGCCTTGGAAAGGAATGCTAACAGAGCGCCGTATCGAAACTTGCCCTGCTGGTCGTTGGCAAGTTGTCCATGAAGTCCCCGGTAGTAGAAATGGTGGCCCACGGCGAATGCGATCCCCGAGAAGACGAGGACGTACATACTCCACGACGGCTTCCATTCATGTATCCACCAATTTATTAATCTATTTCGAGGAGGGCCATTCGGAGGGACACCAGGAGGACCAGGCATACCAGGAGGACCTTGAGGCACATCGGGAGGACTGTTCTTCGGCAACTCACTAGCCATCAAGAGCGAAGCGTTGCTGTCCTCTCTGTAATTCTGAGGTCGACCGGTCCCCGGCGTGTGAGGATACGCCGGCTCCCATATCCCCAGCGGCGTCGAGGCGCCATAGTAGGCCGTATCGGTCGTGGTCTGCCGTTGTAGATATGGTTGATGAGTTGCGCGCTGGGCAAAGGACGAGGTCGAATAGTCGGGAGAGGTATACGGCGAGGTATTCTTCACGGACCCGATAGGCTTCCTAGCGATAGAAGGACTCGTGGGCTCCCAATTCGATTGCGCGTGTTGTGAAGAGGGATCGTGATCAGGGTAATCCCTCAGCTCCATGGTGACGGGAGGAGGAGCTGGAAATCAACTGCAGCTGGAGCTGTAGGTAAATTGAGTTATGGTTTGGAGAGGCCCTAGCGGCCCGGTCAGTTCCCCGCAGTGCCCTGAGCTTAAAAGCGGGAGGAGGTCGGCCTTTGCTTGGCAGCGACTTGAGACTTTTATTCGTTCGCAGGTGATCGATTAGTATCTGAGAGGAGGATGAGAAGAAGAAAAAAAGACCCTGAAGGGTTAAAAGAAGAGACCACGGCATTTCCCACCCATTCCCAGCCTTGTTGGATTCAGCACTAAACTCATCTCTGCAATGTCACCGTTCAGGGCTGAGCTTTTTTGTTCTTTCGGGGGGTGACATGGCTGGGTTCCTGGTAGGGCTGGTATTTCGTTGATTGGCTTCCTGGGAGAGCAGCTGAGGGAGAGCAAAAAGCCACAGAGTCCAATGGTCTCACGCCAACGTGGTCTGGACTTTGAAAGAAGCTTGCGCTTGCTGACTGCTACTAAGCCCCCCTGCCTCCGCCACTGCCACTGTGATTGTAGTGAGAAAGCCCCTCAAGGGGCAAGAAAACACCGAACCTTGATATAGGGTGTCAAAATAAACGAGGCAAAGAGTCACCTAAACTTAGGCTAAGTTTACCTAAGTATCTTCATCACTTAGGGTTGAGGTCGTGAGTTTTCTTTCCTCTCCTAGGAGCGAGCCCCAGGCTAAGGTGGTACCCAAATTACATGGAGCCCACCTCAGATTACCACGCGTCGAACCCGCTGCTGGGTGTCTTGGCGAAGGCCGATGCCGATGCAATCCAACGCTGATCTGTTGCATATTGGCTGATGCTGTTTCTGCGTGTGAGACGGGACAAAGGATTTTTGCTGTACGTTACGTATGTGTTCTGCTTACTGTTACTGTTACCGTCACTTCTTGCGGTTGAGGATACGAAGCCATGATTCACAATCGTAAGAGGAATAAGCATACTCCTTACCTAACTTAAAATGCTAACCCCTAATTTGTTACCCGAAGCTCTTCCTCTACGGTCCGACGAACCGTCTTGGATCCCGTGAATTCATTCCTGATCTGGTTATACTCTCAACTAATCGTAAGTGCTGAACGATTATTCGCGTACAAGATCCACATGACGTCGTCAACTATCAAGTTTAAAAGAAAAGAAAAAATCGCATCATGTCGCTGAGAATCCTCCTCCTGTTTTTCACTTCCTCTATAGACGGCGGTCAAATTTAACCTAAACACCTCCGTTCCTGTCAGCACATCTCCACTATGGCTGCCTCTTCTACAGCCACAATTGGCTCCTACGAGCTGACGTCTCGCCCAATCAACGAACCCCCTGCCGCTGCGGTCCGTGAGGGATCGGGTATTTTTGACGAAACTCAAAGGCTTGGCTCTCGCTACGGTGAAGATTACTCAGACGGTGGTGTTGAGAGTGTCGCGGTACAGAATGCTTCCGCGGAGGTTGCTGAGAGCTGGAAATATCCCCGCCAAAATGTTTTCAGGACCGGAGCGGCGTTTTGGAGTCTTTTGACCTCCGGGGCTAATGATGCTGCATACGGTGTATGATTTCTATAACCCCTGTTTGATACCATTTCTGACATGAAAATGACAGGCCTTGATCCCATACGTACGTAAACCGGCTCCTCCGAGGCCTGAGTTACTAACAGATCGCAGCTAGAGGAATATTACGACTTGAGTTACATCATAGTGTCTCTTGTTTTCCTCTCACCCTTTGTTGGCTATATCTTGGCAGCAGCATTGAACAATACCCTGCATCGACGGATTGGGCAGCGAGGAATTGGTATTACCTGCGGAATTTGCCATATTCTTGCCTACATCATTATCGCTGTTCATCCTCCATACCCTGTTCTGGTTCTCGCATACTGTCTTGCTGGTTTCGGAAATGGAATCAGTGATGCTGCTTGGAATGCCTGGATTGGCAATCTCGATAGGGCCAATGAGACTCTTGGCTTCCTTCATGCCTTTTACGGCGTTGGAGGAGTCATCAGTCCCCTTATCGCAACTAACATGATTGCAAAGGCTGACTTGCCTTGGTATACATTCTACTATGTGATGGTGAGTCGCACATGTTGATATATTCATGCACGGCACAATATTAACCGCTGTACTCAGATCGGTTTGGCCACTATCGAATTTGTCACCTGTACCTGGGCATTCTGGCCCAATGGCCCAAAAGTCTACCGTCAAACCATGGACGCCAGCAACGAAGACAACCAGGGCATGAAGGAAGCCTTGTTCAAGCTTCCTTTCGCTCGTGTTACTTGGCTTTGTGCCGCATTCCTCCTCTGCTACGTTGGTGTCGAGGTTTCTATCGGTGGCTGGATCGTCCAGTTTATGATTCGCGTGCGAAAGGCTGAGAACTACCCAGCCGGTATGACCTCCATGGGCTTCTGGTTGGGTCTCACCGTTGGCCGTGTTATCCTGGGATTCGTGACCCCACTCCTTGGTGTTAAAGTTGCAGTATCTCTGTATCTGCCTGCTGCTATGGCACTACAGCTAATCTTCTGGCTGGTTCCGAACTTCTATGTCTCGGCCGTAACAGTAGCATTCCAGGGATTCTTTCTCGGTCCATTATTCCCGGCAGTTGTCGTTGCTACTACAAAGATGTTGCCCAAACACTTGCATGTTAGTACTATTGGTTTCGCAGCTTCTTTTGGTGGTAGTGGTGCCGCGATTCTGCCTTTTGCCGTGGGTGCTATTGCTCAAGCCAAGGGCGTCAAGACTCTCCAGCCGATTATCCTGGCATTCTTGACTGCATTGCTAGGACTTTGGCTATGTCTCCCAAGAATTGGCAAGAAAAGGGATTAAGGGTCAGATACAATCAATCATTGTATCGCTCTCTTGTCAAAGTCAGGTCAAGCATAGTTCAGCTCCCCAACAGCTTAGACTTAAGCTCAACGATAGAATGGGGCCTTATACAAAATAGATTGTTTCTCCGCAGAGGAGCCAAATAATATGAAGTCTTAAAGAACCACGATCCCCAGCCAGCCTGTGCGTATTTGGAAGCCAGGGGGCTGGGCCTTTCAAAGCCATACCCTAAGTGTTACCATTAAATCCCAAGTATTTCAGCATCATGTTACAATGACTACAGCCGAATCCCCAAGCGGCGACCCAATGCTCTCATAAGGTCTGATCGATCATGGGCTAGTGCTGTAGATCCCGCGAGCCGTGCCGTCTGCTAGTCTCTCATGGACGAAGCGCCAATAAACACCACTCTCTAGGGGAAACAGGTAACAAAAAGACGAGGACTCGACTTGTAGCTTGGTGATTGAGAGTAGCTTGGATCAAGTCGCTGGATATAGGAAAGAAACATCTAGTAATTCCTTAGATCTGCAGTAAAGCTGCCCTGGGGTCGGCATGTCTATAGGCACCCGGTTCTGGCCGCACTGATATCCCCAGGATCTAGTATCTGGCCTGATGGTCTAGCGGTATGATTCTTGCTTCGGGAGTGACATCTCAGTTCTGTTTATAAAGAACTATAGTTTGCGAGAGGTCCCGGGTTCAATCCCCGGTCAGGCCCTGTTTTTGCTAGTCACGCTGTCTGATCTTCTTTTTGATGACTGAAACAAGATTGAGAAGTTGAAGATAGTTTCGTAATGCCCCTGCAGTGAACACGACGAGCTTGGCTGTTGAGACGTACATAATTTAACTTGCCGCTGCGAACACGAACGTTCTTCTTTGTCAGTATCTGATGAAAATGGAGACTTGTTTGAACACGGAAATTCATAAAAGATAGAAGTTGATGAGAAGAATGAACTTGGGAGCACAATGGTTGCTCAGAGAATAATAAAGTTTTGATCGATTATCAATATATGTTACAGAGTATAACCTAGCGAGCCTCGGTATCCTATTACTATTTTGATGTACCCTATAATCATATAATCCGTCTTTGAATTCTAAGAAACCTTGAAGAGTTTGAAGCACTACCCAATTAGAGTCCAAAATCAGAAGTGTCAATATCCACTGTCTTGTCCTCCTTTAATGCCTCTTTCACAGCCTGGCAGACAACAAGTGCAGCTAGGCCATCTCTTGGTGTGCAACTCGGAGTTGCCTCACCACGAATAACTTTGATGAAGTGATTCAACTGTAGCTCGAAAGGTACGCCATCTGGGACAGGGACGTTATTCTGAACAAGCTCCTGAAGCCATGACTTTTGGCCTTCAGGATAGGAAGATAGAGTCATATCTGGCACACTTAGCGATGCATCGGTGCCAAAGATACGATAAAAGTCCTTTCCAGTCTTAGGAATCAGAGGGTTCTCTCCAGTGCCGGACTCAAAGTTATGCGGTGACGGAACATTGTCTGAGAACAGGAAACTTCCGACGGCACCGGACTTGAATCGAAGTGTCAGAACTGCACCTTCTTCAGCCTCAAACCCACGCTGTGATATAGTCCTCTCTGCATGAACCCGTGTGATGGGACCAAAGAGATAGTGCAACAGATCGATCTCATGGACGAGATTGATGAGAACAACACCACCCGTATTCTCTCTTCGCCATTCCCGTGGAGGGTCAAAGTATTCCATTGGTTTATAAGTCGCCCAAATTCCATTCACTGCAACGACCTTCCCAAGAGAACCTGAGCCAACAGTTTCTTTTGCAGTCATCATGTAGGGATTGAATCGTCGATGATGAGCAACCAAAGCCTTGACGTCCAATTTATCAAGATGATCAACCAAATCCTTACCACTCTGGATATCTGTACAAAATGGCTTTTCGATAAGAATATGAATACCTGCTGAGGATAACTCGTGAGCAAGGGGGACGTGCGTGTGATTGGGCGTGCAGATAATGGCTGCTTGAGGCTTATTATTCGACGATTGCAGCATATCGGCCACAGATTTGAAGTAGGCAGCTCCAAGCTCTTGAGCTAGTTGTTCGCCATTTGGCATGAGATCGACAACAGCTACCAGCTTTGCTTGGCTGTTTTTGATCACAGTCTGGGCGTGACGAGGCCCAATCAAGCCGACGCCAATGATGGCAAATGTGATGGGTTCGGAAGACATCTTGAATTAAAGTGAGCCGTGCTCCCTGATGATCACAAACGATGTGGTCTTCTACACAATTTATACCTTGATATCGGCTCCTTATGACTCATATTTAACGCCAAAATGTTTACCCCAGACCCATTGAAATGACCAGCGCGGGGTATGGGGAAATGGTAATTAAGGCCAACGGAGCGATGGATTTAGTATCGCGTTAAGGCCCTAATCTGTTAGAAAACCTATCTATATATTCTTTTTCTTATCCCCTCTTCCAGAAAGAGGGGAAGTTCTATATCTATATCCCTTAGCCTATTAATAATTAGCTAAGGTATTAC
>JAAOAK010000275.1:0-35011 GCA_013396175.1 Fusarium denticulatum | reverse complement strand
CAATTTGTACAAAATAAAACATGAGCTTTACTTGCTAGCAAGCTAAGCCGTATGTCTTGTCTGAGATCAAATTCTGTACCTACTGAGATATTATACTTAAATTGCCTACTGCTATAGGTTTCGCAGAAACCAGCTATACTGGTCAGGATTGTCTTTCACTACATCATGGTATAGAATCTGGGGAGATGAAGGAGATACAACTTGGACTCAAGTTCTTCTTCGTGGTCCAACCATCAACATTTTGGAACGGGATATCATCAATGATGGAACTATCTTGTAACGTCATACCAAGGGAATTATCAATAACACGCAGGTTGTCACGTAATCAATCATTCGGTCACATCATTCACTCATCCTCCCGTAAGACATGATAACAGTTTTCTCCTTATGCTCGTCACTCTATTCGTAGAAGATACAATTCTCGCCTCCCAAACGTTGTCGCAGCCCAGCTGTCCTCTAGAATGCAATCCATACACCCGAAGAGAAGGAGCCTCGAATACCATACTGAAAAGCATCGAAGCGAAGGAAGCCGCATGACTCGCTCTCCAGATGGTTGACCACCCCGGCTAGAGTGGTGAACACTCTGTGGCACCCTCTGTTGGGGCAGTGGTAGATTTCCTGCTGGTGGCGGGGAGAGGCCAGATACTGGTTCAGACTCGACAGCTGTCTGAACGTGTCACCGCACAAGGAGCACTGGTATCGTCCATAGCGAATGTTAAAGGCGAGAGCTGTTGCTTGATAGGTTACTGTCTCCTTCCAGACGATAAGTCTGTTACTGATGGGGCCATGGTGATCTTGGTGTCTGGCTTGCTGGTGTAGAGGATCGCGGTTCAGAGGTGCATTGGGGCAAGCACCTTGCTCAAGATGGTGGATAACGCCACTAGCAGCATTGAACTGCGCCGGGCAGAAGGGGCATGTGACGCCTCTCTGGTTTCCTGGCATGCCGGAATAGTTCTGTTCATGCTGTCTGGCGTTCGACTGCTACTCAGGTCAGTGGTTGTTTGTCTCTAGTTGGCCTGCGTTAAACAAACCTGGCTAGGGACACGCGAGCCTGAGGATCGCTGATAGTGAGAATCAGGACACGAAAAGGCTTGATGAAACCTCAGCTCTAAAAATCCACAGAAGCCACTTCCACAACCGATACATTCCCAATATGGCGGAACGTGGCCCAGGGCTTCACAATGCTGGTCTCAGGAGAATCTTCCCGCGGGGAACTGTCGCTAACAAGTTCCACATGATTACATATCCGCGTTGGCTAGTCGTTAAGATGATTTTGATTGTCTGTTTCTGGAAACGAAGGTCAAGTTTGGAAGATGATACTGGGCGGACGACGAAAGATGGGAGTCGAGGGGAGCAGAGGAGAGGAGTATGCACCGGGAAACGGTTTACGTGACGGGGAAATTGAGAAAAGACTGGCAAGAATAACTTGGTGGGTGGACTTAAGGTTGTGTCTCGTCCGATGTTCCCAAGGCTTGCTGTAGGATTGCGAGTTCAGTGATTCCCAGTGCAGTTCAGCAGATGACGGGAGCCTAAGGTAGTCACTCAGGCAAACTAGAGAGTATATAGGCAGTATCTGAGCTTGAAACGTCGGGATTCTATTACGTAGCAGACATGCATTCTTTGAAACAAGCATTTCCACCACCCTATGGTAAAGCTATCATCTTATACGGATCAACAATAGTAGCAATACTCTTCTGTACCTGCTGAAACCTCATTATTTTACAACTCTCACTCTCAAGATGATTTATCAACGCCGCCAACGTCTTGAACTCTTTTCCACAAGACCTCTTCACACAATGATACAAACTCTGCTGATGTCTCGGCGACTCAAGATGCGCCTTCAAGCTCGTAAGGGTCATATGCAGCTTGTGGCATAGATAACACTCGAACGCTTTGGACCAGGGGTTCCACGCTGCAGTTGGGTTGATGGCGTACGTCTTTTCACCGTGCCATGCTAGCTCTTTGTTCGTGATGAAACTGCGATGGTCGCGGTTTTTGATGTAGCGGTAGAGCTTGCTGCGGTCCATGGGGACGCGAGGACATGAGCCTCGTTCTAGATGGTGGGATAGACCTGTTGCCGTGTTGCAGGTTGCTCTGCAGAAGGGACATTTCACTGCTGATACGCGATGAAGGTTGGAATTTAAATGCTATCAGAATTAACGACCGCTCAGTCAACTATTGTGTACCATGAAATTACCATCCGGAGGTTGTTAGCGTTCATAAACTGACGGCTACAGTCCGCGCAGTGAAATGTCGTTCAATCTCATGCTCTCTAATCTCAGTCTGCGTCACAGCCTTATCGCCGCATAATTGACACTCAGGTGCATTTCGACGCCAATGTTGTTCAAGGTTCATGTGCTGACGGCGATCATACTCGTCGTCGAAGCAGTCACTACAGCTATCGCATGCAAATGCTTGTGAGGCGTGGCCTGTCGCACGACAATGTTGGTCGCGAGCTTTTCTACCAGCGTAGAAGAGTTTATCGCAGTCTATGCAGTAGTATGTCATCTTTGTTGACGGTTGTGAGCGTTGAAGAGGATGATTAGTGGCTTGTGAAGGTTTGAGGGGTTGGGGATGTTGTAATTTACCTTAATCTCGGGTGAGCTAACGTTGAGTTTCAGGATAGAGTTTTGGTGGTGACCGTCCAGAACAACAACTGAACATGTCCTGTATGGGTAAATTTATCGTTCGTACTGTTCTGTCGTCCATAGTCGTATTCTATCATCAATCATATTTTAGACATTCATGATATGAATTCGATATCCGGAAATGTCAACAGCTTGACAGTCAGTAAGACTAAAGTAGTTTGGGAATAGTGTCAACCAAATGGATCCAGGGACGAGACCCTTCAACTGGCTTTTTAGAACGCGGATGATCATGCACAGGTTGATCGCAAAGAAGTTCATTGATCTGACGTGAGATAACTGAGAACATTAACCATTATTCGTAAAAAGGGACCCTTTCTACCATGAGTCTAGTCCATGACCGATAAGTGGTATCATCATCAAGAGCAAAACAAGAAGCAAATAATTCCTTCCGACTCCATGCTTTTCATAACCCATTACCCATGAGCAAATAACAAACCATCAAGCAATACTGCATCCTCACCCCTCGACAACCATCTCATCCACCATCTTCATAAACCTCTCCCGGTACTCCTCCGGATCCGCCGTGATGCTCATTGGTCCCTTGTGCGCAACCTTGTTGAAGATCTTGACAATCTTGGTCAGCGCCCTCGCCTGAAAAGCATGCTTCGCCCAGAAAAAGTCCAGCACAACACATCGATACGTCCACTTGCCGTCAACATCATCAACACCCCTTCGCCAGTGTCCAGCATCCGAGTCCACAACTGGAACTTCCATGCCCTGAGGATATCGTACCAGAAAGAGAGAGTAGTCCACTGCGTTGCGTGAGGCGAGAAGTGCAGAGTCTGCGAAGAGTAATGATATAAGCTCTTGTTTGGCTTGGTGTGTTACACGGACTTTGTCGGGGAATTCGTCAACGAGGCGCTCTATCACGCTGTCTGGTACAAGAGCGCCGTCTGCGATGTCTCGCTCTGGGAAGAAGTAATCGTTGGGCTTGAGGTCGTACGTCTCCCACTTCTTTCCTTCTTCACCCTTTGGTTTTCCGTAGAGGAGATTTTCCATGACAATGTGATGCGTCGGCGCAGCACCAATCATACCACCAATACTCGCCTGCGACGAAACCACCAGATCCGTGATCCTGACGAGTAAACTGTGCGGCTGGAACTTCGTGTGTCCAATATAAGGATCCAGCAACTCCTTGACAAAGAAATCATGCTCAAAGCGTCTTGGCAGCGATTTGATGAGAAACTTCTCATTCGCCGTCGTGAAGAAAGTAGAGCCACTGTACCCTAGATCACCAATAGGTATGAGCTCAGCATTCTCTTCCCCATCTGTCTGAAAAGACTCATGATATTCATCCTCATCAAGCTGCCAGACCTCTTTGCGCAAAGCGAGAAAGTCAATGGAGCGATAGCGCGTAAGGAGGAGACGAAAGAGGCGGAAGAAGGCGAGTACGGTTTTGATGATGCCCTTCTTTGACTTGCCGTGGCGTTGGCTTATAGCTTTTGCGATAGAGACTGAGATGCGGGATGAACGGATCTTCATGCCTGCGGTTTTTAATGGAGTGAAGAAGGTTTTGGCCAATTTTAAGGCTAGAATTTTGTGTATTGTTCGAGAAGCTGTTGGTGGAGGGGTAGTAAGTGAAGATGGTGGAATGAGGTTGGGTGAGGCTGACGTCACTGTAAGGTATTGTCAGTTGAGGATCGAGATCGAGACCTCAAGTTTCATGTGCTTCCAACTTGTGCAACACGACATGTTTTACAGAGACAAAAATAGACAATTCCTTAGTGAAAAAAAAATAATTATTGTATCAGCGCTGTATATCCTATCCTGTTCATCCCGTTCATTACCGTTCCGTATCTATAGTTCTGTATATCTGTGTATGTTTATAAAAAGGAAACCCATCGCTTGCTCTGCGCCAGTCGCTTCAATCCCAATAACAAAGAAAACAATAACTCCGAGCAATTCCCTTTGTTGCTTTTGTATATCCGCTGTAATAAACCACCCTGAAATAACTGACGTTCTAATATTATGAAATCAAGTAGAAAAATGAATGTGTGTTCAGCTTAGAAACTGAACAGTCCACTTCGTCTTTTACCCAAGGGGTAGACGATCAGTGCACTCATGAACAAACCGACACTGATACCAATGGCAACTTGGATAACCTTGAACAAGACATTAAACGCAGTTCCTTCAAGATTGCCCATTGTGTTCATGTCAGATGCGACCTTTGTTCCGTTCTTAGTAATCTCGTCGGCCATAGTGATACTGGCTAACAGAGAACCTCCAGCTGCAAGACCAGAGGGAACTTGCACAAAAATAGCTGGAAGCATAGCAGCTGCTGCGAGACTGTATCCGACCTTTCTGGGCTTCTTCTCAGGCTCTTGATGTTTCTCTGGTGTGCCAGGTCGAGACTCGGGATCGTTGAGGGTAGGGAGGGACCATGAGTCCGAGTCGATTTTCTTCTTGGTATAGCGTGGTCGAACCCTGAGCTTCCACCAGTCAACAAAGTCCAAGTATCCATTCTCAACATGTCGACCCATTCGAGAGTACAAGTTTGCAAGAATACCAATCGTCAGGGCACCCAGCATATTCGAGATTTGGCCGTTGCCACCAAAGTACTCAGCGCAGTAACTGTTGACCGACCATCCAGCCAAAGCCATCCCGACCATAACAGGAGTTTGCTTCCACTTGGCTTGGTTGATGAGACAGAGACACATAGTGAAGCAAGGGACGAAGAGGAAGTACCATTCTCGTCCAAGAGGGTTATCGCAGGTCGAGCGACTCGTTGCGTTACTATTGATCATGCCGTAGAGCGAAGCGCCGATTGTGATACCGTATCCGAGGAAGAGAGTGTAGATGAGAGCGTGTACCATGCGTACACTACCGGCAACGAGGTTGTGGCTTTGAAGTTCAAGGGAACTACAGAGGACCATGTACCCTGGGAGAATTAGGGCAATACTACTCTGTGCTAGTGCACTGAAGCAGAAGAGTTTGCCATTCTGGATAGAACCGAATGCTCGAGCGAAGAACGAGGTGATAAGGGCGGCCGAAACTTCAAAGACGTGGGCGTATAGTTCGTTGCTAGGCGCCAGCACAAGTTGAAGAATACCAACGATACATCCGAGAAAGAAGGCAATAGGCAAGTCGATGAACCGGCCCTGGAAAGCGAAGGGTGCAACACAAGCTGAAGCGACACCGTATAAGAATACCCGAATCCAGACGTTGTATTTATACTTTCGTGCGTTGACGTCGTCAAGTCGTTTCGTCGCTTCTTCAACGCCAATCTTGTCGTGGACAACTTCTTTGTAAATGTTGTGTACGTCTCGAAGACGACCAAGGTCAATACCCTGCGGAACGCGAACGAGCTTAACCTCAGTAGTATGCGTAGTGCTATCATCAAAGCTGATGATCATACATCCAGGGAGGTACAAGAACTGAGCTTCAATCTCAAGGACACGAGATGACATGGTCATGTACTCTTCCAACCGATGTGTAGGCGCACCATACATCATAAGAGCCCTACACAACTTGAGCAGATACCGATGTCGTTGTATAATGCCCGCAATATGAATAGTAATCCTCGCCTTGTCGCGCTTTTTAGGAGGTGGCGGTTGCTGCTTTATCTTCTCAGCCCACTTATCAGAGATATTCGCTGAAGCTGGCGCCGCAAACATAGAGGAAGACTTCATCAACTCCGTAAGTGCAAGCGAAGACGTCGAGTGTCTGTTCTTGTGATAATTGAACAATCCGCTCGTCGGTCGTGAGCGAGGCGGTGATCGGATAGGAGGCGTTCCGTTGGATGATCCAGGGCGGGATATAGGTGGTGAGTTGCGCGGCGACATTAGTGGTGTCCCCGGATCCCTGGGCGTGTTCATACCACTACCTGGTGCTCTATCATCATGATATAGCTTCAGCAGTGAGGAGAGAATACCGCCGCGGTATTGGTCCGGTCGGGGGACGTAGTCGTGGGCGTAAGCTTGTTGAAGAACGGGTGTAGCAGTTCCAGAAGTCGGTCCGCCGTTGGGATGCTGAGTGAACAAATCCCGTTTTCCCTTGCGGGTATGAGATCTAACTAGATTCTCAGCCGCAGCGTGATGCTGAAAGCGATCAGAGTTTGCTATTCTCTGCCGAAGACCAAAGTATCCTCCTGCATCTTCAATGGTGTTTGACCCAGCCGGCGGTGAAACCTTGGGATTATCATAGTCCTCGATCAACGGCTTAAATGAGGGGACTTCCTCGAGATCAAGCGATCCTCGTCGTGATCCAGGGGCAGAGTAACTCCCCACCGAGACAGCTAACCGATCAGCTCTCTGTCTCGCATCAGCCATAGATCGATACTGTCTCTCGGTAGTCCTCGACTCCGCCTGGTCCGCCTTCTCCCGCTCATTGGGATCATCATAGCTCGTATTTCTCCTAAGCGCAGGTCGTGGTCTCTTTGGTCCTACTACATCCGGGGTATCTGGTGCGAGATTCTGAACCTGTCGCTTCTTCTCCTGCTCAGCAGACAGGATCTTTGTGAGAGCAAGGCTTAGTTCGTAAGCATCCGGTGCATTGGGGGGTAATTCCCCAGGCGCTAGTTTCGGTGAACCAGCTGGTGAGAAGACGCCTTCGTCTTTATGCTGCTGTCGTGTTTGAGTTTGTTGCGGGCGAGTTGTCGAGTCGCTGCTCTCTCCGGAGGATTCTTTGCTGGAGTGGAAGCCTACTCGCTTCTTTTCCCTGCGGAGGGGAGTGTGTACCTGACTGGGTCTCCCACCACTGCCACTCCCACTGCCACTATCATTCTGTTCAGATAGCATAACTAACGAATGAATATTTTTTATGATGATAAAAAATATCGGGTCTGGAAATTGGGGGGGGGGAAAGACGAGGTTTAAAGGACTGGGCCCCTCGAGGGCAAAACTGAGTTTGGAGGATTGATCATGTTGTCGATCAAGGGGGGCATGATTTACATACTACTTATTCTGTATCTGTGTCTGTCTGCGTCTGTCTGTTGTATACTCTCGCTCCGGGGCGAGAACAAGAAAAACAAAACTGGGCCTGTATAGGTTTTTCCTCTGTAGGTGGTGTATTGTTGTGGCTACGGGGGCGGCAAACTTGCGTGATAAGGACTGTGGGTCGCCGAGAGCAAGCCCGAGACGGGACATGCCAGGTTTAGCTCGTTCACTGATCAAGTCTGTGATGATGCTATATAAGTTGATGGATATGATGATGATGGTGTGCTTGGTTCCTTGGTTTCTGGGCCTATAAAGGGCTCGTCATAGTATTCGTGGTACGTTGTTGAGTTGGTATTGGTACTGGCGATATCACTTTTGGTGTTTTTGCGTCGAGTCATGAAAATGGTTTCTTATCTGACACCCATTGAACACCAAAACACTCGTCATACATGATGAAAATTGCTTAATACACTGGAATTCTCTTCAAACCAAGCAAACTCTTTTCTTGTTCCCTTGCTCAACCCACGCAGGCCAATCCTCGCTTTCAGACCTGTCGTCTTGGACCTGTCTCATCATGTCTGCTCCTCGCCCTTCAATTGGTCCGGTTAAAAGTGTCTTGGTTATCATGAAAAAAAGAAGCAAAACGCTCGGATTACTCGTTCGGGGAGGGCGTGAGATGAAAAGCAAGGACCTTACTGACTG
Source organism: Fusarium denticulatum (assembly GCA_013396175.1). Classification (NCBI taxonomy): domain Eukaryota; kingdom Fungi; phylum Ascomycota; class Sordariomycetes; order Hypocreales; family Nectriaceae; genus Fusarium; species Fusarium denticulatum. Next base: position 26,787 of record JAAOAK010000275.1, on the reverse strand, counting down.
CACCCGGGCTGCCGGTACAATAATTAGACCAGAGCTAGACGGGGAGAGCTTCCAGCGGGCTTCTTCCACCGCCACGTGCGGGCCGCTGAGACCTTGACGTGCCCTGTGCTTCAGGGGACGATGAGCCCTGCAGCGATCGGTTAGGGGGCCGGTCGGTTGGGCGCTAGAGGAGAGACCATTTGGAATTGGATTGAGGCTCTTGGTCTCTGACTATTGACAATATTCCCGAGATGGTTTCATTTTTAGTTCACACCATCTTTTGGCTGTTGAAGAAGACCAGAGAATCACTGATCACCTTCCACGTTGACCATGCAGGGCTGGCAGTTGATCGACGCTCTTGGCTACCTTGATTGGTGTGATACACATGCGAACTGACGTGCAGATGCAGATACTGACAGAGGCGGTCTCTGTCCTCTCATAATCATAATCGACTGAGGTTCGTATTCTGACGCGTAATGTTTGGTTGGTGAATGGTGAGTCAGTATCTAGAGTCACTGATCCATAACTTGGCATTCCTTGTATCCTTGTAATCACATGTTAGAGTTTAGAGGCTCTTTGGGCTCCAACTCAGACCTTGATGTCGCTCCATTAATGGAGCATATCTTGAGATCCACCCGATACCGGCTTGTCCGGAGCATCCACCATCAGCGGATCATAGCGCCGATAGAGAACAAAGCCAGCAAAGCCAAGCTTGGACTAGACTAGAAACCTCTAGACGAGACACGATATCAAATCTGATTTGATTGATTGTCTGCCTGTTTCTAATAATTTCATCACCATCAATAATCTTGTTTCTATTATTGTAGAGTTCTCACTCGCATACCTAGTACATACCCTAGACAGCATATTTGGTTAGTGCATGATAAGCATCCCCAATAAACAAGCTTCAGTCTCATTGGGTCTACACCTTGCTCGGTCAAGGTCAAACTCACCGAGACAGACGCCCAAGCGCGTTCACTTGACGCGAAGCGAAATAGGTTAGGCCATCACTTACGGATAACTCTCATTACCCTTGAAGATCTGGGCATCAATAATCTCCCTGCATCACCATTGAAACATCGTCATCTCGCGAAACAACTTTCACAATGTCAATGTCTACGTACACCATCCCTGATCGCATCGTGCCAATGCGCGTCATCGTCTGTGGCGTCCATCGCACAGGAACGTTGAGTACGTCTGTTCTATCTCAGGGGGGGCTTATCAAGCCCCCTCTCAACAATTACGCGCGTAATTCACCATTACCTGAGCTGAAACAAACCAACAGGTATTCGTAACGCTCTGTGGCAGCTTGGTTTCCATGACTGCTACCACATGCAAACTCTCTTCAACAATCCCACCCGCGCCCCTGAATGGGTGCGTGCCATGGAAGCAAAGTATGCCGATAAGGGGACCTTCACCCGTGCGGACTGGGATCGCTTGCTCGGCGATTGTCAAGCTGTGTGCGATGTCCCCGCCGCGTTCTTTGGCCCTGAGTTAGCGGAGGTGTACCCTGAAGCTAAAGTCATTATCATGAATCGAGACCATGAGAAGTGGTATGAGAGTGTGCTTAATAGCATTTACTTGATAACCACGCCAAAAGGGTTCTTGGCTAAACTCACTATGATTTATTGTTTTCTACTTGATACGAATCTGCAGTATATGGCAAAGTATAGCAAATCGATGAGATCTCTGGTTCAGAAGTATGATCATGGTAATGATAAGGAGAAGGCAATTGCCTGGTACAAAGCGCAATATCAAGAATTTCACGACAGAATCCCAGCGGATCGGTATATCGAGTATACCATCACAGAGGGTTGGGGGCCGCTGTGTGAATATCTTGGTGTTCCTGTACCAGAAGTTCAGGACCCTGAGACAGGAAAGATGGTAGAGGCACCGTTTCCGCATCTCAATGACGGCGAGACGTTTAGAAGGAACAGCGTGGTAATGAAGAAAAAGACCATGCAGAGGGCGAATGAGAACTTACTGGCGAGTGTGGGGAGGTTGGCGTTGACGGGTGTGCTGGGATATGCCGGTTATCTGGCGTGGAAGACTCGACTCGGAGGACGTGCTTAGTCGAGCTTGACATGTGCTGATTCCTTGATCAATGAGGGTAGTGTATTTGTATTGTAAAGTAGGAGCTTTCTTATCTTTTTGTCAAGGGCATCTAGGAAACTAGACACCAGGTCACTCACGCGAGTTACCTTATGCTAGGGTAGTATGTTCAGCATCGAGTTTCGTACGTCATCGCCTTTGTTCATATCGTAGGTAGTTGTACTAGGCCTATCAACACATTCTTTCTTTCCCAAGCTCATGTCCTTCCTCATCGTCAACCCATCATCTGCAAAAGCTTCATGAGCTCCGCAACATCAGCATTGCTCGCCCTCGCCCCCAAGTGTCCATCCCGCTTGAACTGCTCCATCTTGAACTTCCTCGGCGCCCACAGCTCGGACGTATCAACATCGACATCCTCGACATCCTCGACATCCTCGGGCTCAACCTCCGTCTCCCTCGCCTCCTTGATAATCTTCCCTTTACCCTCGTGTAAGAACTCGTTTATGACTTCCGTGGCCACGTTGAGGGACCTGTCACTTCCCATGCCGCGCTTACGAACGTTGGAGCCGTGTCCCGAGGCCGTTGAGAAGACGTAGCCTACTACAAAAGGGAGCTGGTCCTCGGAGGGTACGTATTTGAGGAACTCGGGGCCGACTTCGGCGGTGAAGGCGCGCTTGAGGTCGATGAGGAGGGACCAGGCGATGTTGTGCATGTTGAAGTTGTTGAAGCTGATACGAGGGATTTTGCTGTTGACGACTTGGGCGAGCTGTTCGATAAGACCACTTGGAGATGTCGGTACTGCCTCGAGCTGAGATCTGTAAGTAAAAGCTTGCTGTCAGGACTTTTCAGGACTTACATTGGCCTCCTTGGCCTTTTGCTTCAGCTCCCCTTGTATATGACCCTTGCCATCCATCATCGCCTTCTTGCGACCCTCTGTCAAGAGTTCTCCAACAGTAGCAATTGTCCAAGGCTCACGGGCATTATCCACACGAATACGGTTGTCCAACGAGAGGGACACCCAGCCATCGAACTTCATATTTGGTGCATTGCCTTTATGCTCAGTAGGCTTGGAGCTCCGTCTGTTCGGTGCCCAGGCAGAGGCAGTAGTTCTTGTAGTAGCCCTCGAGATCCGTGGGCGGGTTTCCAACAAAGAAGCACGGGTTGCCTTGGTATCCCCACAACTCCTCAAGATCCTCCCACGCTTGTCCTTGGGGAATACGGCCCTCTTGTCGTAGGGCTTGGTAGAGCTGTGTGGTAGTCATCAGATCACCACTGGGCGCAGCAGTCTTGACGCCATAGTAATGCAGCGCAGATCGCATGTGATGGATCAAAAGACCGCAGTGTATGGGGTTCCGACGAAGAAACTGGAACGCCTCATGATCATCACTGTGAGCCATAGCGCCAAACTCCATCATCGACTGGTTCGTCTCATAGATAGGGTCATGGTTCCAGCGCGTCGCCGCCTGAAGGACTTGTCTGCGCTCAGGGGTCTTGGGAAGATCGACAAGAGCCTTTTGGATCTTCAGACTCTCCTGCTTGAACTGCTCATACCCGCGCCCAACGGACTCTCCAAGACCCTGGACGATGTCGAGATACACTTGAAGAGCCCACGATATCCAGAGACGAGGATTCTCTTTCTTTTCCTTGAGCGCAGCGCCCATGCCGCGGACAAGCTCGTCCTCCACGTCGCCTTGACCAGGGTGTTGTGGTGAGGAAGTGCATGCCCGAAAAGACTTCCATCAGGGCCGTCTTGTCCTGATTCCACCTCTCGGTGTTGTTTCTGCCACCAGCACCGAGCTTCTCGTTGTACCAACCCAGGCTGCCGTTGTAGTTTCCTGGCATAACAGCATCACGGTGGTGATCCACATAGCCCTTGAAAACACTCATGCTGTTTACCGTCAGGAGCTTGGCAAATTCGTAAGCCGCAAGGTTGTAGGCCTCGCCCTGGTTCTTCCTGTCCTTGTCGATGCCCATTGCCTGGCAAGCTGCGTCGAAGCACTGGTGTGCGAAGATAGCTGTTCCTCCAAACTTGTCCATCAGCTTCTTGATGTCCGCTTCCATGCCGTGAGCAAGCTCAAATGCTGTGTTGGTAGCTAGAGCCACAGCGGCGAGGTCAAGTTCGCTGCTGGCGTACTTCTTCCAGAGTGAATGAATCTCTTGGCTGAGATAATCATAGTCGCGGAGAAGAGCAGCGAGGGCGAAGAAGGCGTCTTCCCAGGTGACCTCTTCCTCAACAGTGTATTGAGTCTCAGTTTCAGGTGCAAGAGTAGGCGTGATGTCGGGAGCGTTGAGGAAGTCCTCAGAAGGAGTGTAGACATTGAGGACGTCAAACATGCCCTTGGCTGGGTGGTTTGCCTTGACATCTGACTTCTTGTCGAGATCATCTGGTTTGAAAAGACCAGCTTCCATGATTGGTTTGAGATGGCCGCGGACTTTCTCCAGGACTTGTACGAAGTGAGAATGAGAGACACCAGAGCGACGATCCTTTCTTGCACCACTCTCTGTGAGTTTTTGAGAGAAGGATCTGCGAACTGTGAAATATATCAGTATCACTGGAATCAACACAATCAGAGATGTTCAACGAACCTCAGATACCTCTCTCCAAAGCAATGGCAATCTTGTGAGGAACCTCGAAAGCATTGGTCTCAGCAACATGTTTAGCCATAGCCTCAAAATCGCTGACTCTGATGACATATTTCTTGGTGCTAGGGTCCTGCTTCTCTTGTTTCTTCTTCTTAGCTCTACTGGGACCTTTGCCGTTTCCATTTCCCTTTCTCTTCTTCCTCTTCTTCAGAGTGTCGAGAGCGGCTGCGGCAACTGCACCGTCAGCGTCGTAGCCGTGGGCTTTGGCAGTGTTGGCCAGCCATGTTGCTACAGAGTCTGTGTCGGCTTTGTATTGTTAGTAAATGCTCATATAAGCTGGAGAGAGCATCTTGAGCTGATTTGTGTTGTTTGTTGATTCTGTTGATATGTGAGGTTGAGGTTGATGTTGAGATTGATGTTGATGGTTGTTTGTTGAAATGTGGACAACCTCGTTGCTACAACGAAGGTTAGCTAGCAAAAAGCAATGCCGATTTCCCCTGAATACGCATTTATTGAAATCCGCAAGAGGTCGTAATACCTACTTTTCTGACTATCGAAAACCATGTTTCAAGTTACTAATCACAATATTTCAGTCCTTTCTCATACAAAATGATAAGAGGCCTCGATTTCTAGTGTATCTCGGCAGTTTATAGTGATTTATGAGGGTCACGAACCAGCATCGGCAGTCAGTAATGCAACCACTCCACAAACAATCCACCAACTACGCCTACGCCTACGCCCGGGAATAAACAAGATATAAATAGATCTCACATAGAAACACCCATCACTTGAAGATCAGATTCAATCTACACAGCACAAACATCGAGAAGAAACGTAGAATAAACCCCCCACGTTAAATGCACGTGAGGAATATGGTCTGCAGTGGCCCGTTGCGCTCACTCCCAAAACAAAATCAGATCACGACGATCAGCTGGCCTCCCCCCCTAAGAATATTCCATCAATTAAAACGCCCAATTCCCAAGATCTCCAGAGTTCTAGCGTTGTCTCTTCTCTCAGCTCTGCTTTGCTCCCCCACGCATTCCTCTATAAGGTTACACGGCAATTGGCGGGTGCTATTGGACAGGCTGGACGTGGGGGTTAGAATAGTCAGACGACTTGTGAACGGACGGTACCTGCTTTTACGAGGATGATCGCTGTTTGTGTCTGTCTGTTTGTGGTTCTCTGTGATGGATGGCAGCCTTTACAATATGCTCGACATCTTTGCTTCCATTTCGTAAAGGTGGCGTTTTGTGTAACTCTCCGTGTAAGTGATCCCTTCTCAAATGTCCCGTATTCATCCATTGAAGACCTCAATTGCAAAGGAAAAAGACCCCCACGATCACTTCATGTCTCTTGACTCGTGTGAGGTCATCGGTTCGGCCCGGAGTCTCTCGGCCGGAGCTCAGCGCATGTCTCTTGTCGTGTCTCCTCCCCGCCTTTTCAACCACGTACCCAGGGATCCGGACCTAACCCCCACGCTTTTCGAACCATGCCTCTCTCGAACTCAAGTGCCTGAGCCTGAGCAGTGGGCTACCTCATGACGAGGACGCCACTCTTATACCTAGTCCTTGGTTGGATATAAAAGAGCAGCTGACGCCAGCCTCTTTGGACAATGCCTCTTCATCATACTATCCTTTCTTCATTTTCCTCTGCTTTGCTTGTATAAAAGAGAGCCTGCTTGCTGCGTGTAATCTGCTAGCACTTATATACTTTACACTTATATCATACCATATGCCTTCGACATTGATTGAATCTCCCACTATGGGCTCCCCTAAGGCTTCTCAGCTGCGCCTCGGCGATGGCGTATACGTCCCTATCCTTGCTTTCTTCACTCCCGAGGACGAAGTCGATGCTTCAGCTACTGAGAAACACATCATCAAGCTTCTCGAGTCAGGAGTAGCCGGTATTGTTGTCCACGGCTCCAACGGAGAATGTGCCCACCTCTCTCCCTCGGAACGAACCACCATCATCCGCGTTGCCAGAGATATCATCTTTCACGAGGGCAGTGGCACTCGTGTTCCTCTCATCGCAGGCTGTGGTGCCCAGAGCACAAGGGAGACAACAGAACTATGTGAAGACGCCGGCAAGGCTGGTGCCACACACGCCCTGGTCTTGCCTCCCAGCTACTACGGCGGACTTCTCCCCGATGATCTAGTCATTCAGCACTACTACGCCGTTGCAGACAAGAGCCCAATTCCTGTTCTGGTGTACAACTTCCCCGGCGCTGCAGCTGGCCGAGACCTCTCATCCGACACGATCCTCAGCATCGCCAAGCACCCCAACGTCGTAGGCGTCAAGCTCACATGCGGCAACACCGGCAAACTCGCCCGCATCGCAGCAGACTGCCCCGAGGGATTCTGGGTCGGAGGCGGCAGCGCAGACTTCATCCTGCAAGGCCACGCCGTCGGAGCCAACGGCACCATCTCAGGCCTCGCCAACCTGTGCCCCAAAGCCTGCGTCCGCATCACAGAGCTCGCAGAGGAAGGAAACTGGAAAGAAGCCCGTCAGCTGCAAGCCAAAGTGGCCAAGGCTGACTGGACGGCGATCAAGACTGGATTCGTCGGTGTGAAGGCAGCGCTGGGACACTTTTCCGGGTACGGGGGCGAACCTCGACGGCCTTGCGTGGCGCCATCTCAGAAGGATCTTGATACTATTGCACAAGGGTTCCAAGAAGTAATGGATCTTGAAGTTACCCTCTAAAAGAAACAAAAAGCATGTTTTTGGTTCGGTGGGAGCAAAAGCAGGTTGCATTGGGCGGTGACGACGTTGATGATGACGATACCTGTTGTTTCAAAGCAAAGCACGGAGATGGTGTTGTGGCGTTGGGCATACACTACTGTACACAGCCATCAGGCTGTTCTGTAGCAATAATTTCTCTGTACATAAAACAAATTCCAATTAATGCTTGAAGCATATACCTACAGCACATCGAATGCCTGATTACCCCATGGAAACTACCATTCCCCGCAAAGTGGCCATATTTTTTTCATAATCTCACGCATGCGCAGCAGAAGCCGGTGAAGAAAAAGATGTGTCTCGTGGTCGATTATGCGTAGCCAATGGGGAGTGAAAGATGGTGAGGAGCACGCTGGACATTGCCGCTTTGGGGTGATGATGCTTACACGAGGTGTCGGATGTTCAATACCTAGGCTAGGTAGAAGCTGAGAGGAGAGAGAGACTCTTGGATGGGGATTGTCAATCGTGGGGAACCCCGCCGTTGGATCTGGATGTGGAGTTGACGCGGTGAAAGAGAGCAAGTAAGAGAAGCTGAGTTTGTAATGGTGTTGAAGGCCTCGGAGGGCGCCCGAAGTCTGTAGTGTACCTGTACTTGACACTGCAGCCATGCAAGTTCAAATCAGGTATTTGCACCAGCTTAGAACCTCCGATATACATGCAGAGCAACTGAAGAGGCAGTGAGAAGACATTCATGCCAAGAATCACAAGCAATTCCATTCATGAGGGGGAACCAACGTGAACAGGTCATAAGATGAACCCAGAAAATACATAGCAGCAAACACAAACAAAGAGGAGAATGTGGAGAATGGCTAACAAAGTGCCCGATGCGTTCGTGTGGAGAAGCGTGGGGGTGTAAAAGTCACCCGGGTGCAGCTCCCGGGCTGAAGCTAAGTTAAGACGGTGAAGAAAAAGCGTATGTTTCGGGCCATTGAGGAGCGAGATCATGCCATTGAGTTTGGATATGTAATGGCATTGAAGGGTGTGTCTATGCTATGAGGGGGCTAGAACTCGGCTGCGTCAAAGTTGCGGATCAGGTCGTAGTAAAACTTGACAATGTCCATGTGCGACTCAATCCTAATCCTCTCATCGACCGTGTGAATGTTTTCGGATCCGCGCTGTCGACTCGGTGTCCAGCGGTAAATGTTTGGCGACAAGTCTGTAAACTATTAGTATATTCTCTTGCTTTGTGTAACGATGTACTTACTTAGGTAATGTCTCGTATCAGTGTTGCCAGTCATGATTTCACCAACAGGTACGACCTTTCCGCCGTCGAAAGCAAAGCTGTGCTGGATTGTGCCAGAGAAGATGTCCCAGATTGGGCCGCTGGTAGGTGATACGGGTGTTGTGACTGAGTTGCGAATCGCTGTGAGTTTGAGATGGCCATCGTAGTCGAATCCAGATTCCTTCTGAGACTCTGCGTCGTCCGCGTAGGCGCTCAAGGTAAGATTGTACTTTTGAATAACAGCGTCAATGTTCTTGACGAACTGCTCTTGTACCTTGTCGAGACTATCTTGGGGTGCAACACGGTAGTTGACACCAAGGTTGACAACTTCAGGCATAGCGTTGATCTTCTGACCGCCGCGAATAATATCAACGGCTTGTGTCGTTTGAATAGTAAACTTGGCCATGGGATCAAGATGGATGAGTTCATCCTTTAGCTTCTCAAGATCGTCTTTCTTAAGAAGGTCATGGAGTTTGGTGTGTGAGTCCGGAGAGTGACGTGCCAAGCAGACAAGGTGGTTGTAGACAGGGCTGCCCTTGAGAACAGCAGGCTCATAAGGATTGGATTCAAGAGCAGAGATGATCTCAGCCATGATACCAATGCCGGTATGAGGAGAAGGAATAGAACTGTGACCGCCATTGACACGAAGTTCAGCCCAGATATCAATAGCGCCCTTTTCCTGCACCGAGGGAAGAACGTAAAGAGTATCGTCGATAAGCTGGATTCCAGAACCGCCCTCATCCAAGATAAAAGGAATACCGTTGTCGCCATACCTCTCCGTCAAGAACTCTCCAATCTTAGCAGCGCCTCGAGGACCAGAGCACTCCTCATCGAATCCAAACGCCAGGATCACAGTACGCTTAGGCTGCCATTTCGTCTCAGTGAGCAACGTCTCAATGGCTGACATGAGCGCAGTAAGACTGTTCTTGTCATCCGATGCTCCACGTCCCCAAAGCCACTCTCCGTCAAAGTAAGCGTCGAAGGGAGGATGCGTCCATGTCGATGGATCAGGCACGGGAACAACATCTTGATGAGCTGCAAGAAGATAAGGCTTGAGTAAAGAGTCACTTCCGGTAAATGTGTAAACAAGACCAAACTTGTTAATCTTCTCCAACTTTGCATATTTATGGCTAGAACTGGTTAGTAAGAGTCTGTGAATTGAGTTCGGTGGCTTACATGGCTGGGTACGTCTTTGCCAGGACATCATGTAAATCATAAAACGGCGCCCAACGTTCATCTTTGTCAACATCGCCAAGATCGTCATAACAAATCGACGGAACGCGCACAATCGCTTGATGACGCTCCACCTGCTTATTAGAAGCATCTTTCGAGTCGAACAGTTCATTCGCCGAAGGTAGACCGTCGTTTCCAGGTGAGAGCACAGGCGGTAAATCGCACTTAAAGTCATGCTCACTCTGACCAATTGGCTTTTGAGATCCAAAAGGACCAAGACTGAAGCTTGAAGCGCCAGCTACAGTGGCCAAGACCGCAAGAGACTTGCGCACCATTTTGAAGATATTGGGTGAGATGTCGAGGTTTGAGAGGGAGGATTTGTAAGGTGAAACGGGCGGGGAATAAAAGACATGAATGATGATGGAGTCGGTAGCTAGCACGACATCGGCGCCGAAGCCGAGGCCGGACCCGGTTGAAGATAACGGTTGCTAAAAGTGTTCCCGATGAGGAAGTTGGGATAAAAGGACTTTTGATTGAGGATTTTCGGGGGTAAATTTGTGTTGATCAATGGGTTCGATGTTATTCCCGGGAGTATTCTCTGATTATCTTGTGGCTGAGAGCTTATTCCAGCAGACAGAACCTCGCTACCATACGTAATGTGAATTGCAGAATTCTTGGATCCGTCACTGCCCCTCGACAACACCTGAGCTCCCGTTTCGGTTTGTTTTCAGTGGCGGGTATGCGGTTGAGGCTGGTTCGAAGACTTGGGTTGTTTATTGAAATGGAAGAACCCATTTTTGTTCAATAAACACCCCAAATCTTCAATCCAGTCTCATCCGCATGCCCTAGGGGAACTTGTGAATTGCAGAATTCAGTGAACCATCGACTCCCCTCGACAATACCTGAGCTCTCGTCTCGGTTTGTTTTCGGTGGTGGGCATGCGGTTGAGGCTGGTTCGAAGATTTGGGTTATTTATTGAAATGGAAGAACCCGTTTTTGGCACCTTTTTTTGTATCGTCTGAGGCTGGCTGTACTGCAGTTGTTGCTGGTAGATCGGGCTGGTGTTCTTCAAGAGTAGACGAGATGGAAGGATAGGTCGAGGGATCCTAGTAAGCAATAATTGTTAGCTAGTGTAGTAGCGACAGCTCAGTCAGAACCAACCTCCACTCTGCCCATCGACCATGTCTGAGATGGTCGATGGCCGGGACCGGCGCCTCCTAGTTTGGAGGCCCAGCTATTCACCGGCATCATCGTCACCCCTGCGTAGTAGTTAGCTCGTGTAGCATAGACGGCTCGGTCAAAATGAACTTACTCCATGTCTACCGACCACATCTCATATAGTCTTTGGCCGGGCAGCCGGCGCCTCCTAGTTTGAAGGCCCAGCTGTTTCACCGGCATCACCACCACCCTTGGGATCCTCAAGTCGCCTGCCCAGCCATGCCTCAAAGGCGGCAAAATGCGGAATCTTGTTCCACTTGTTGTAGAACGCTTTCAGTCCCGCGTGTGAATTGGAGTCTTATTAAGCTGCCTGCAGTTATCTAGGGTTACCACCCTTCACGTTCAGACACAGGCTGCAGAAGGACCAGCTGGGCAATCTCATCGACATGGGCGGGATCGATGATAGCGAAGTTGAGGACGTTGACCTCGATGCTGAGCTGTCTAAGCTCGGAGAATCGTACAAGGTCAAGGTCCAGCTGTAGAATATAGTTAGCAAAAGAATGAAGAGATGAGATGAAGAGAGAACTTACGCGCTCAGGTCGGATCTTCACGTACGCAGTGAACCTTGTACAGCGCCAGCTGCCTTGGCTGGGCACAATGACAAAGTCGTCCTCTTGAAACAGCTCTATTCGTAGCACTCATCGCTTCTCATCGCCCGCAGGCATGGCTGTACCCAGTTCCGACCCGAGCTTGGAGTCCCCGACGGTCCGGGACATGACGCCGGGTGCCTACCTTAGCACATCTGTCTCCAGACGAAGGAGAATGCTTGGGCTCTTCTCCGCGTCGTTTCGCAGTTGAGAGATGTCCTACCGACCAAGGATTACCTCATGGTAGGCGTCCTCTGTCAGGTATGATTGCTCTTCTTCCTCCTATAGGTCATGATTCACCACCATAACAACTGAATGCGCAGCTTGGGCTTTGATTTGTACTAGTGCAGTCCTCAAGTCAGAGACGTTGAGTTGCATTCTAGCGAGCCCGTCTGGAGGTGGGCGGTGTCGGATTTCAAAAGTCTTGCCATCGTCTCTAAATTTGAAACCGACTGCTGAGGTTTGCGGAGTGAACGCAAGTGAACGCGCTTCCGTCCTTGGATGGGTTCGAAGTGCGTAGTGCCCGAAGAACACTGGGAGATATGCATGGTCGTGAAGTAGGTGCGGAGGTAAACGAACAGTTGTCTGTACTGTTTGAGGGTACAAGTCCATCGTTCTGGGCCAGGAGCAACGCCTTGGGGTAGAATGGGGCAGTAGGGGTTCATCATACTTTGCATCTGTTCAGGTAGATATTTCATGTTCGGCGGACCACATAGGTATATCCGATTCTTGTTTGATATGGCTTGCTGGCGACGTTGGGTAGCCTCTATGGCGAACCAGTCCTTGCAGGACTGGCCCTGCTCCCTTGGATGTTCTGCAAGGTGGTCTCCAGGTAGCGCTAGCGGTCCAGAGAACGTTTGGTTGTCATTCACAGCATCTTCTTTGGCGAGGTATGTCATCCTGGCCAGTCTGCCAGTTTTGGACATTGCCAAAGTCCTCTCCTCGAGAGATGGTCGCACGAATCCTGCGTCCGCCGCAGCAGAGCTGCAGTTTACGTAGACGGTTTTGTGGTTGCAACTATCCGACATCTTGGCAAAGAGTAGAAGAGGATGCGGAGGAGGAGGAGGGAAAGTAGGGGAAGATGGGGAAGAGGGTGTATTGATGAAAGCTGGTAGTGCTCAAGACTTCTCTACTGAGAATGGTGTAGAAAATAAAAAGATGGCCTAGGAGATAAACAAAAAGGAGTAAGCAATCGTTCTGAAATTTATCACAGGCCTCAAGGAGTGTCGCCAGGCTACTCTTCTAGAAGGCCTTTTTTTCCTGGCAGAGGATTTGGTGACTTACCTTGAATAATGAAGGGCAGACGTGATGTTTTCTGAGAATCTTTTCAATGTTTGTAGACTTTTTGTGATGAGGGAGAGCAGAATTTGAGGAGAGCAGAATTTTAGGAGAAGGAAGATGGATGCGAGAGGGGGGTTAGCGTGGCACTGGCAAGTTTATGCAGAGCGAGGAGGGTCGGTGCCTCAGGCGGAGGGCAACAATAAAAGCCAGACCTCGCTCACCTGCAGAAGTACTTAGTACTAGGCTACGGGAGCCTATAATTGTATTCTTTTGGACTTGACATTGCGTTGATTGTCCTTGGGAAGCGAGTGTCAATGTCATATCATACGGCATCAACACTTCCTGATCGATGTATTTAGAAAACGTCGAGGATATAAGGAAGATAGAGACATACATTACAGGCCCTTGATGATCTTGAGCTTGCCGTATGTTCCTAGAGGTATCTCGCTGACAATCCAGTAGCCATGCTGCATCTCCTTCGAGGATGGGAATCCTCGACACCAAAGACATCACAAGAGGAGATCCTACCTCCCTTTCCAAAGGTACTAGCATACAATGAACAACGATCTTTAGACTGGTTTCTTTGACATCTCGTTCAAAGAATTATTTACCCATCATTGTGTTCTGCTGTTCTGCCTTCTGTTCACCACGCCGCCGCCCCTGTTCGCATGCTATTGTTCACTCTAGCCTTTCAAAACATTTCCCACTACTGACATCTCAATGGCGTCTAAATGTTCCAGAACGAACATTTAAACAACGACACGCCTTCATTTTCATATATCTCATATTCAAACTTCATCTATTCAAGCACCCATTGAAAGCCACTTCAGTCTAATGCTACAAACAACATCAATTTCTTATTCTAATTCTTACGAGCCACTATATACTCCGGCCATTATACTATAACTCATACTGTCAGTTCATATACGTCGTCCTATACTCTCACAATCCTCCCTTACAGCTTCAGCATCAGATATCCCCCTCCAACAATACACCATGCCTCCACGTTTTCACTCCCTCCCGGCAGAGATCCAGTGTATGATCCTACAAGAAGTCTCCCGAGAACCATCAAACGCCCCCTACGCCATCGTCTGTAAAGCCTGGCAGGATTTCTTCGAGCGCAAGAACTTCAAGTCGTTGGCTATCGACCAAGATGACCTGCGCACCTTCAAAGACTTGCTAGTACCCCGACGCCAAGGCTACGTCAAACACATATGGTATCGAATACGTCTTCCCAATTCCAATCCCAAAAGTTCAGACAGAATCAAGAGGGCCGAGAAGCCCAAAGTGACATTCCGTGCAGACAAGGTGTTTACTGGGGCCGTATTTGGACTCTGGGACAGGATCTCTCTATGGAACCCGCAGAACAGAATCACCCTTGAGCTAAGTGTGTTTGCATACGATGATTGGCATAAGGGGCTGCGGCTACAGCGTATCTTTGAACGGGATCTTGCCGCATACAAGGTCCACAAGAAGTCAGAGTCAAGAGAGCCTTACCATTACGACAATCCTCATGGGCCTTACATTGAAAAATACAACTTGTTGAGAATACCGAATTCCGATCAGAAGACACGGGATGAGTGGAACGCTCATAGGCGTGACCTCATAGGTTGGAAGAATGTTCAACTCACCACAGCAATGCGCGCAAGTGAACCCGAATACTACAAAGAGAAAGAATGGCCCCTCCCTCGCGTCCCTATTGTTTCCAAGTTTCTGATCCGTAACACGCAGTTCCGTCGAATCTACCCAGAAACTTTGCGTCAAATGTTCCAAAGTTTCAAAAACCTTGAAGATATCAAGATCGAGCGATGGGCCCTCGTTGGCGCCGATGAAGAGACAGAATGGACCCGACAAGCCGGTGAAGCGCTTGCCGAGAAGCTCCCAGCCTCAGTCAAGACACTATCCATCAACAGACAGAAATCCGCAGCGTTCCACGATTGGACTTCACGCGATATCGAGCTGAGACAAGTGTTAGGCAAACGCTTCCGTCAATACACCAAGAACCTTGAGCACTGCTCTTTATTGCACATTATAGACGCCAAAGATTTCCTCAATCTTTGTCCTACCTCCGCTTCGGACGAGGATTTGGAATTATTCCTACGATGGAAGTATCTCAAGACACTTACGCTATCAACAGATTCATTCAGGACTCGAAACCAAAAGAGTATAGAGAGATTGCTCTGCGATGCAGCGAGAGCAGCACGAAGAATGCGAAACCTTCGAACACTCGAAATCAGAAGCAGCACAGATCCGCAATGCTTTTTTCGGTACAAGGTAGTCGAAGCTAAAGGAGATATAAAGTGGTCAGGGCCAGTTGTCGACAGCACCAGAATTGTGAAGGAGTGGGAGAAGACATCTGCCTGGAAAAACAATGTTGATGTAGTAAATGATTTTTGAGTGTGTAAGTAGGTCATTAAAGGGCATATAAAAGGCAATGGGGGATCTGGTCCTGAGGGAATATATGTTGATGAAGGGGACGGGGGAGGAATGCATTTACAAGGTTATAAGGGTGTCAAGTGCTGGGCCGTATTCGTGATACCAATCACATTTTGCAAAACAGTTTAGATAAAAATAATAATGATAATTGATCGCATGTCTCAAGCTAGATTGGCCAACTCCGTATAGTGACAAAACCATAACGAACGCCGCGTATGCATCCAGTGCTTACACAAATATGTCCCATGCAGCCCTTCTCTAAACATCGATCTGCTCAACACGAGAATCCTCTCCAGAGTGAGACTCGCTATTTCTACCCTTGTCGTTCCCGTGGAAGGCGGTCTCGTCTCTCTGGTCACGGGTGATGTATCCAGGTGGAACCCACTTGTGACTGTTCCAAGGCTTGAGACCCTCCTGGCCATACATGAGATCGACATTCTCCAGAGTGAGCTTTCGAGATTCGAAGAGGAAGAACCAGACGAGAAGAGCGGCGGCTACGTTAGCTGCAACGAGGACGAAACCGAAGGCATAGTTGATCGCATCGGCAGCGATAGGAGAGAGGAAAGCAATCATGACTGTCGTAATTGTTAGAGAAGAGTCGCACATCAAGAAAGAGATGACTTACAATTGCCAAGCCAGTTACCGGCAGTAGCGATAGAGGCTTGCTTCGCACGAGTACGGAGAGGGAAGGTCTCTCCTATGACGACCCAAGCCATGGGACCCCAGGTACTGGCGAAAGACGCGATAAACATGCATGCGCAGACAATGAGAACGATACCGACTGTGCTGTTGCCGACGGGATCGATAGCTGTACCGATCGAGGCAAAGACGCACAGCCAAGCAGCTTGCCAGATAGCACCGATAAAAAGAGGCCAACGACGTCCGAATCTCTCGACGAACCAGAGACCGGCGAAAGTAGTGGCAACATTGACAGCACCCAGGATGAGCTGGGTCTGGATAGGGTCCTCAATTCCAGCAGCACTGAAGATGGTGGCTCCATAGTAGAAGAAGTAGTTGACACCGGTCCACTGCTGAAGGAAGTGGATGAAAAAGCCGAGCAAAGTGCGCCAGACAAGCTTGGGAACTGAGCTCCTGGGGTCGAAGCACTCGAGCCAACCGCCCTGGCCGACTTGCTTCTCCTTCTCAAGGATGCCACGCATTTCTCTCAAATCGTCCTGGACGAGAGAGTGTTCGGGCGTGTTCTTCTGACCGCGAAGACGTGCGAGGGACGTCTGGGCACCCTCCCAGTCGCCCTTGGAAGCGAGCCATCGAGGAGACTCGGGGACAACCAGGATACCTAGACCGAGAGGTAGAGAGAAGCCAATGCCGAGGCCAATGACGATTCTCCAGGATGCGTCGCTATGGTCGATGTTCTTGAGACCGAGACAAACTATGTTGGAAACCAGGATACCGATTGTGATCATGAGTTGGTAAGAGGCGACGACAGCACCACGGATCTCGCGAGGGGCGCATTCGGACTGGAACATAGGTACACCAACAGAGAGGTTACCAACACCAAGACCAGCAACGAATCGACCCATCATCATATGAATCCACGAATACATCGCCGTGATCTGGATGACATTACCAATAATGAACAAGGCTACTCCGAAGGTCATGCTCTTGCGGCGTCCCCACCAATCAGATGTACTGAAGGAATGTTAGTTGTTGTACTAGGTTGCGCGAGGGTCAAGTAGACGTACTAGGCACCAGATAGAGCACCGATCAAACTTCCGATACTCATGAGACTGACCATGGTCGACTGAATGATAGGCACAAAGGCCTTTTCGTCATTTTGCTCGTCGTAACCGGTTGCGAAGCGGAAGATAAAGTCTTTGAAGAGGAGCATAGAACTAATCTGCCCAGTGTCGTAACCGAAAAGGAATCCGCCGATGGACGTGATAACGCCCAACAGGATGGCCTCGATGCCGCAGTCGGCACCATTGACCTTGATAGACCTGGGAGTGTTAGCTATGGTTGAAGATGGGTATAGAGGGAGGATAGTAGACATACTTATGACCAAGCATGGTTACAATGGTGTACGACTGTGTCGCAGGTGTAATAAGAAAATGAAATACAATAAAGCTAGAATAAAGATCTATCTCCAAGAAGTATAGAAAAAAGGGAGGGAAGAGGAGGGTCTTTTATTCTTCATATACCAAGACCATGGAAGACCTGGGGTATATAAAAGAAGAAAAACAAAAACGGCCCTGCCCCATAAGATTAATGATACCTGTAGGGGAAAAGAGCAACAGTCGGGGGTCCCGACAGGGCATGTCTTCCGTTCCGCGATGGATGATGATGATGGAGAAGACGAGATGGGGGCGGGCATCATTTACCAAACTTGGCAGTCGTCATGGCATCTCTCATAGAGACAGAGACAGCCGTTGTGCCAGGTGCAGATCTCCTCACACTTACAGCACCCAAGACTCACTAACTCCCATCAACAGAGCGTGGAGAGGTCCATGTTGCCTATTAGTCTCTAACGAGGTTCGACGATAAAGGGCCGATGTCAGTGGCGTTGCTTTAATCCTTCATCATCTGGGGTTTCTCCAGTATCTTTCTCCTCTCTCCTCTGTCTCTCTCCATTCTCTGTCTGGCCTCAGAACCTGAACCGCAACAAGGCGAGGCGAGTAACGGGGTGAACGAGTCAGTGCAAAGGTGGATCATCAATGATTGGATTTCTGGAAGAATGTGGATGCGAATAACCCCTTGGCATGGGGTTCTGGGGTACGTATCACCCACCAAAACTTGGCGAGAATTTAGGTCCTTACAGTGGATATCGCTCTCTAAAATTTCTTGGTGTTGTAGAGTTTGGGCCCATGACGTAGCGTCCAAGGCACCGCAAGGTAAGCTTAAACCGCCATGGGTGCCAGCCCCATCTTAGAGGGAGGGCATTGGTCGAGCTCTGGGCTTACGGCATCGTTCTCGGTGCGACTTCTTTTCGACCCGGCGATCACTACGCGTTACACATTCACGACACGACTCCCTACAGAGAAAAAGACCAGACGTTGGAGAAAAAACCTTGATTGTGTAGCGAATTCTGGGGTTGTTCTTGCGGAGAATCTCCAACGTCAACTCATCCCCTCATACTTACTCCGTGCAATCATAACAATCGCAGTCACACTCTCTACTCGCCTATCCTTGGCTCAAGTTGCATTCATCGCCAAGTCCAGTGGGTCATCGAAACGATTCCTTGGCTCTGACACCAAGTACCGGCATATCATATCCCTTCGATCGTTTCCAACCGGAAAACTCTTTCAGCTCGCTGTAATTCTCTTCTCTCCAACGTGACCTCGCCTACAGTCCACAGTCCCCCAGCCCGTGAAATAGGCACCCCAAATTCTTCTCCTCCGGACCCGCGTTTTCATTTCGGAAGACTCCTCCAGGACCCACACGGAGCCGTGGAGAGCCGGCCGTTTACTCGGAGCTTCATGCCTGTTGCTGGAGAACGGACACCGAAGTAAACGGCCCTTTTCCACCATGTATACTTGTCAAAATATCTCAGAGCCCCTATTTTTCTCATCTTCCCCGGGCGAATGGACACATCAAATCCCCCACGGTCCCAGCAGTGAGAGATATCTGGGGACTCCTCATCCCCAACTCCGCGTTCAGGTACCCAGAATGGCGGAGATAATGGAGCATTGTACGGAGTACTCTCCATGTTGAATTTGTGAAACACCTGCTGACTCTGTGAACGGACCCTATAAACGGCCGTAATTCGGCGATGCAAGAACATGAACGTGCTTGAATAGTCGAGATATATCCCGTGTTATCCTCTTCAAACATCCGACTTTTTTTTTGTAGAACTGTGAAGGATTCTCTTCGCGTATGTCTTCCGAGCTGAACCTTTTTTCCTCGAGACCCAAAGGTCAGTGCAAACTCTGTGAGTGCTGGTACATGAAATTGCCAAGAAACTCTGAAAAGAACGCATGACCCAACTCGCAAATGGGGCTCATTCTATTTGTTGGATCATGGGGAATGTTCGATTACCCCTTTGATTGAAATGCAGAAGACGGCCAAGACATTGGTGGAGAAGAATATGCAGAACTTTGTGAATAAGGGGTGATGTGATGTGAGTTATCAGCCATCCCCAACTCAACGTTGCAACCTCTCGCAACTCTATCTCTGAACCACATTTACGAGATAACCTATCACTTTCCAACACCTGAAGCGTCAGACAATCTATCTTGCCATTGAGTGATCGCCGCCTTCAAGTTCCACTATATCTTGCACCACATTCTCGTGAAATCTATGTGCAACAGTGATACCACACAAGCTTTTGGTCACGCGGCTTCGCGAGGGAAATTCATGAGCATAAGCGCCCATATGTCGTTTCTCTACGAATCGGAACGTATAGCTACTACCACTTGTTGACATTATGTTGATATCGGTTGTCGGTGTCCTATCTTTCGATATCTTGTAGCACGAGACTAATGCACTACGCCTTTATTCGCGGTTATCTCCCGCGCTATATTCACTAAATCTCGGGAAGCTGAATTGGGCAATCTCCGATAGCTCTATTTCCAGTAGCCTCATCGTATGGATGAGTTGGAGTTTTGAATCATTCTGCAGAGACGATCAGCCTCGAAAATGTTGGCAAACTCGATGGACAGTGAATCATTGGTTCACGGGCATGCGTTGTCATTTGGCCCTGCTGAGGCCATCAGAACAGGATTTCAACCAAATATCAATGTGTGATCTGACTGCAAAATCTGACAATAATAAAAAAGTCCAACTGATCCATGCAATTATCAAAGTTAGTGTAGAACGATTTCCGACTTGCTGGAGTTTAGGGTAGGCTCATATCTTGCTACAAATCTTCAGACAAGACCATATTTCTATCACTACTATTCATAGACATATATTACTATCTAAATTTAGATCAACAGGCTCTAGATTTAAGGCATTAAATAGCTTGAAAAGAGACAAGTAGTCTATTTTATAGACTATGAGTTCAAAGTAAATGTCACCAACAACCCTCTCCCCAGTTTTAGATACAAAGATCACCAAGTTAGTTCTTTCTGATGTTTCTCTGTACAAGCGGAGGAGGCGGAGTCTAACACAGAACCAGATCATTCTGTCTAGACTGCCACAATGAAAAGCTCCGTATTGGACCAGAGGAGCATGCCTGATTGTTTTCGAAAGTTGCCTAAGTTCTGAATGGTGATCTAAGATCCAAGCTCCGAGCCACAGGTCTCAACTGCAAATTGTTACACGAAGATCTTCATATCGCACAGACATATCACGCCTCAATCCTCACTCATATGAAACCAAAGACTAGAATAAAAATCAATTTAACTCCTTTAGCTACAGTCGTGCTTGCGACTAATGCATACTATTCTACAATATCTATGCGTTTCATTCTGGGTATCCTTTTCATAACTCATTACTCCCCCTAATCGACAACCTTCAACATCTCGTACGCCTTGTGGCTTATCGCCTTCTGCACGATCTTGAGAGGTGTCATCTTCACCTTCTTCGTCTTCTGGGTAACGTTACCCTCCTCGTCCTTCTCGACGACAACCTCTTCCTCTTCCTCCTCCTCAAAACCACCTCCCTCCAGGAACACCTTCAGCAAGCCCTGTGAGTATCCGCTGACGAGGCATGTTCCATCCTCGTCAGCCTTGACAGGCTTGGGAGCCGTGGGGTCACCACCGTTCCCGGTGTAGCCTGCTCGTCCGCCTGCGAGGTTCCAGAAGACAAGCTCGGGGAGCTCGTAACCCGCCTTTTCGAACTTGGTCTTGATGCGTTCGAAGGAAGTAGACCAGCTTGATGGCCTCTGCGTCTCAGAATAATACTCCCGGTAGTAGTGGGAGCTTGAGGAGGTTGCTTCGTTGAACTGCATGTCGCTGAAGACAAAGACACGCTTGATCATGTCCTCCTGCTTGAGCTTGTTCTCAAGAGCCATGGGGAGGATTAGGTCTTCGAAGACAGAGACAAAGTTGGTGCTCATGCCCCAGTCAGATCGGTGCATGGCCCAGTACTTCTCACTCAGAGTCTTGGTCAGATCGACTTCCTCGACTCTGGGGTGCTCGCTGAAGGTGATGAATGTGCCGGCGAAAGGGGGCTTGGCGACCTCTGCTAGGAGGAGAGACAGACCGATGGCGGAGTCGATCGGCGTGGTCTGATCTCTGAAGACAGGGCTGCCCATGCTGCCAGATACATCGCAGACCGCGATGCAGGAGTCCATTGTACCCGAGTCCTTGATTCTCTTGACCAGCGTGTTCCACTGGCCATCAAGGACCTTGGACTCGATCTCGGCGACCTTCTGGTCAAGAAGCGAGTTGGGTCCCGATCGAGCAGCTGAACCGCCCGTTCGAACCTTTTGGATCAACGTAGAGGGGAGAAGTGTAGCCCCAGAGATGTTTGCCTTGCCTTCGGCAACCTTATCAAGGTATTTGCCGAAGCGCTCTGCATCATTTTCGATGAACAGCTTAGAGTACTGGTTCATAGCGAGAGAGGGGACTCGGTCGTACTTGATGTTTTCGTACTTCTTGACAGTAATATCTCGCTCGACGATCTCGAGCTGCTTTCGGAGGGCAGATGTATCCTTGCGGTATTGCTCACGGGCGAATCGGAGATACTTCTCGTGGTCGTCTCTTGGGGTGAACATCGGGTGGTAGATGGACTCTCGGGGGTACAGAAGCTCGGCGATGGTGCTGACGATGAAGGTGTGTCTGTCGTGGAAGTGGTCGGAAGAAGGAGCCCATTTGCCGCACAGAGAGATAGAGCGCCTGGCCTTGTTGTCCCCTGTGAGGGCTTGGATGTCTTTCTTCAGCTGTTCTGCGAACAGTCGAGCAATGTTCATGTGTAAGGCGCGGTACACGGGGTCCGTCTCGAAGAGAACCCGTGCGGTCTCATGACGGTTCTCCCTGGTCTCTCGCCTGAGTTCCTTGGGGTCAACTTTGTAGTTCAGCTCTCTCATCTCCTGTCGAGTTGAGTGAGATCCTTGGTCCTGGCCTCTTCCACGACCGCGACCGCGCCCTCTTCCACGTACCATACTATCATGATGATGTCCGTGGAGTCTGCGGCCGTCGCGATGACGAGGCTTCTTAATGCTCTTTCCACGGAGTATGCCAGGGTTCTCGCTGTTGAGGACTTCCTTAGGGTCATCGATGACAGTAAGCTTGTCATTGGCCGCAATGGCCAGGATATTAAGCATATCCTTCCAATAGCCATGTGCCACTCCATTCTTCACGTCGAACTTGGTCGAGTCGTCATCGTTCTCCTCTTCAACGAGAACAATGTCATCGTCTTCCTTCTTCTCGGCCTTCTTGTTGATGACCGGGCGGCTCAACCAGCGGAGGTTGGCGACGAGGGTCAAGGGATGATTCTGCGCCAACCAACCGGCACATCGGTAGAATACACTTCGAGAGCTCTTTCCAAGATGGATGGAGCGGCTGTTGAAGATGATTCTGAGAGTAGCCAGTGGGTTCTCATCCCAGGCTCTCGTGAGAAGATCCTTCAGGCGAGGACCAGAGACGACGTCCTCGAGTTCCTGGAAGAGATCAACAAGGGCGTCCTGGCTAGATCGGTAAGCGAGATCGCCGTTCTCCGTGTACATCATGTTCTCGAGGTCTCGAGATGGCTTCTCGTTGTCGTAGTTGATCAGACCCTCCATGAAAGGGTTGGACTGGACAGGCTGAGCTTCTTCCACCTCCATCTCCTGGGCAGGAGAAGACCTTCCCATAGTTTCAGTGTCTTGGGATGCATGATTCGAAAGTTTGGCGGCCTCCATGGCCTGACGGATCTCGGCAGAGGTCGAGTTGGAGACGAGAGTGAAGGTCTCGGACTCATCAGCCTCAGCCATGGCCGCGAAATGATCCTCACGGACTTCTCTTCCAAACGATTCATTGTGACGACCAGCGATCATCTGACGAATACATTCTTCAAACTCAGCCTGTGGGAGTCTCAGGGCATCGTCGAAGGGGAAGAGAATAGGGGCTGATGACTTGAGGAACCAAGGAAGGTCTGATTCCGATGAAGAATCCATGATGTTTGATAACAAGCGGAAACCAGTTGAAAAGAAGAAATGAATGTGGAAATAAGAAGAGGTATGTGTTCTTATATACTGTAGGTATTTGAAAGTTGCCAAGGTTGAAAGTTACTTTTGCGTATGTCGCTTTATGTTTGGGTCAAGACTAAGCTGAGTGACAGAAATCGGTCAGTGAGTCAGATGCTCCCTCTGTAGGTTTGTTTCTGAAAGAGACGGGAACTCTTTTTACAGTGGCTCGTCCTGCGAAATGTAGGCTTGGATGGGCTGTACTGGTTGCATGCGGCTGAAGCTTGGTGCTTTGGATGCCTGGAGGCTGAGCTAGACTAGGAAGTCTATCCACATCGAACAGGGTACAATGTGGAAATCGCCGAATAATATGAGCTGATCAGAATTTATTTATGAGAATCAAATTTGACTGGTCAGAAAATTGTGAGAATTATTGGTTCTGCTGCTCTATTTTTCATCATATGTGTTGGTTTAACATGTCGTTGTCTGTGAATATCCCTGTAACTGACGTCTACTACCCATGTCCTGGGAGTTCCAACAGGGGTCTTTTGTGGGGGGCAAGGGTGCTAAAACTGGCCGCTTGACTCACCCGGGAGCTAAGGTATGGGCCATCATCTCTGTCCCGTCTCTCGTACTCGCGGATCTTCCTCTGCTTCCTCCATAACACTTGTGTCTATCCTCCATAGTACTTGTGTCTATCGGCCTTGCGTTGCAAGCCTGCTAGCATTAGGTTCCTCAAAACTGGGATCAAATGCATCCAAGAGTCTCCCATTACCTTCAAGGGTATCACTTTGAGGAATATAGAGATCCTCAACACTTCCCTCATCTTCGTTAAATGGGTTCTCACCATCTTGGTACATGAAACTGGTCACCTCCCGGCTAACATCCATCATCAAAGCGCCATGAACACTGGCAAATCGAACGTCAACGCAGACAACTATTTTAGGCTGGTTTTCTGCATCCCGCTCGCGCCAGCTCAGCTTCTGCCGCATGTCTTGCACCAAGCTGTGATAGTCGCCACTATCGGGCATGAAGATCAAGAAGCTCAACTCAAGAGACGTTAGAGTTGGCGATAAAATTTCGAGAACATTTATGACGTTGTCTTTTTTGACGATGAATCTACAGAGGCCGAAGTGTCGAAGTTGGTGCCAGTCATTAACAGGGAGGATGCTTTGCAAAGGAATAAAGTGGTCTACTTCCTCTCCGTCAGGGTCGTGATAGTCGTCAACATATACAACATTAGTCAACAGACTAAAATGCTGGATATCCCTCGCCATGGCAAGTGTATTCCGCAAATGGTTACTTCGAAAAGAGCACCAGTTCATCTCACACTGGTTGCCGCAGTGTAGAGAGAGGTCAAGGCTCGCGAACCCAGGATGACTTAGGATGGTCTTCAGGTCTTTGATCTCGCTGTTCTCGGCGTCATCGAATACACGGCAACTGATCCCTGTTCGGAGCTGATTGGTGTCAACCGCCAATTCAACAAATTTGCTCTCTGGGTTCTCCCGTAGGTGTTGGGCGACGATACGGCTGACGAGACAATAGCCGCGCCATTTATCCTTCTCCGAGCGATCCCAATCCCTCGCTTCGGGAAATCTGGAATGGTTCTCTGTAAGAGGCCATCCACGCTCAATAGGGTAAAGGAGACCGCGTGGGAGTGATCTGATCGTAGGCGTGAGATACCACGGCAGCGAAGGTTTTCCATGAGCCGCAGGACTTACTACCACTCTTCTCAGATTGGGAAACCGTAGTAGCCCATACTTTAACGCATCGGAGTCTCTGTTGGTGGCAATAGTTTCTTGTTGTTCCTGCCATAAACTCTTGAAATGCTTGAATGCTTCTGCCGGGCTGAGTAAGTGTTCCAAGGCTTCTTTGGCCTGGGTATGGTGAGGACTGTACCTCCGTATATCCTCGCGATTCTCACGGTAGACATGACGATACCATTCAGGAACTCCAGTGACCTCACCGATATCCTTTTCTTCGTTATACCATGAGGTCCACTCCATTTCGTGGGCTGCGTCAAAACGTGCATCGTCGTAGATGATCTCTGTGACCTGGAGCCGAAAGGTTTCGTGATTTGCAACAGCTTTGAAGACCTCTATATCGCACAAGTTGGGCGAGAGAAAGAGACGGTTAAGGCGAAGATGCGTGGAGTCTGTGATGTAAGTGCATGTTTGACGCAGAGTTTTTAAGTCGATGTTGGGCAGTTGGTGGAATACTTGGTTGAGTACTTCAGCTGGAAGATGTCCAAGAAGCCCAGATGCCTCTCGACCTTCATTGTTGAGGGTCATCTTCTCAAGTCTGTGAGATGCAACCAAGATAAAGTCACTTCTGCTAATTACATATATGATTGTACGAAAATAAGATGTTGCGTGGAACTACTTACCTATTGCCGACAGTGGGTCAATTTAGAAGTGTCTTAGTGTGGAGCTTACGGGGATAGAGCAGGAACGACATGTCCTTTCACGTGAGGCCGTCGTAACCTTGTTTCTTCTATTCCAACTTCACGTCTTCAAGTTTTTGCCCCCTTATTATCTTCTGCGTGCCTCCAACGCCTGAATGTTCGTTCTGCGGTCGTCTCGTCGAGTGACGAGGCTAATTGCAGTCCATTGCTGATCAGTCTCATTCTAAAGACTTCCTTTCTTTGATGGCCAACTTCCAATTGTTCAGTGTGTTCTTTGTCAACTGCGGCGCCAATTCCTTGTCTCCATCCTCCCTTTGTGCTTATGTGCCTTATATTGTATCTCAATGCGTCTCCGGTCTCGATGGATCGTTCGCTTGTGGGCTCTTCGCTCGCTGTCTCTTCGTCAGTCGTGTCTCCCCCATAAAGCCAGCGCTTTAGAGGTTTCTCGTTCGTCTTCTCCTGTAACATGATCAGGTCTTGTCAGTGACATCTTGTATATACGGTGATAGGAGGAACCTCTATATGGATCAAGGAGTATCGATGCTTGGCAGATCCCATCGCCGTCAAGACAAGTACTCTGACTGATGTGAAAGCGACCGCAAGTGCAAGAATAAGGGGTAGAGACAGAGCGAGTCTTCGAGTATGTGATCCTGTATATATATATGTGTGTGTTCCTTTCCGTCGTGCTACGGACTTCGAGTGTCGTGTCTTTGGGTGAAGGCCTGCTGGTCTGTCGGTATGCTCCAACGAATATCAAGGCCATGCGGTAGCCGTGCTTCTTACTTGTCTCGCCGTTAGGCTGCTCCCAGGTCGCTGCGTCGTTGATGGAGTATCTCCTCGTCTTTGGTCGGTGTTTCGTAGGCCCGTGGGCAAGCTGCCGCCGTCTTTATATCGAAGAAGATGGGGATTACTGTTGCAGATGGCCGATGCACATCATCTATTCGCTTTACGGGTTCGATGTCGACGTGTGGAAAACACCATGAGTCCATGGTGGTGATACTGCGCAACGATACAAGGTTAGCACGCCTCAAGATGCACTACTCTCTTGGTGAGGGAGGTAATACTTAAGACCATCGAGGGTATATTCATCCCTCGATGGTCTTAAGTATTA
>JAAOAK010000274.1:0-54093 GCA_013396175.1 Fusarium denticulatum | reverse complement strand
TGACAGCCCAGGCACTCCCCCAACATCCACCGAGATGTAGGCTGGAGTTCAGACCGTTTGCTCGGATATTATTTTATTCATTCGATTCCACATGGGTAGCTAATCTCAGAGGTTACGGTTTTGCCCAACGAGCAATTCCGTCAATATGAAATTCGCTAGTGTTGGTGTTCATGACCCGTCACGTCTGTATGACGCCGAGACACCACCTTCTCCTTTCGAAAGAAAAAATAATTTAAAAAGCTCTATCACTCTGGGAAAAAGAAAAGAAGAAAACAAGAGACACCCAAGACTATACTAAAAAAAAAAAAAAAAAAAAAAAAAAAAAAAAAAAAAAAAAAAAAAAAAAAAAAAAAGAAAGAAAGAAAGAAAGAAATTGGGTTTTACTTAACAGCCAGAAAAGATGGAACGGAAATTATTTTGACGTTGAAAGGATTATTACACTCATTAACACGCAATAAAATGATTAAACTTACTTTCGTTAATAAAATGAATTCACATGTTTCATTATTTCCCTTTGCTAAATCTTTGAAGGCGTGCCCTGTCGGTTCAAATTGTTTGTGAATCTATCTGAGCATGGCCACCTGGAATGAGTGACCACTGAAGACATGGCATGGGGCTTAACGAACACACCTCAGAATAGACATCTCACAGCAATCGAATATACCCGGTCAATGGCATCTTTGCATACGGTTCTATTCAAGTATTCACTTCGTTTTACACTATCTAAAGTAGTAAATATCCCGTATACCGAGTTATTCAGCATAAAATTCTCGTTGTTACAGAACTTGGCACCTTGACTTTCTAATCCTTCTGGGTCTCACAAACGACGTGACATATACATGCAACTCCTAACTTACAAAGGCGCAGACATCTCGAAGCTCATATCGTAGTTGAAAAAGAAATCACCCGGTAAGTCAGGGAAGAAAGCATCAACCCCTGAAACTCCTGATATACCCGCATCAACATTCTGATCCATCTCAACCCCAAGCGGCGGACCCATGTCCCCTGGGATCTCCAGCTTGAGCGTCTGCGCCATCCTCTCAAGCCCGCCAGTCATGAGATTCGCCAGATGCCACTTCCCAGCTGGCTGTGACCGAAACTGCTGCACCAATCCCATGATTAGTTCGTATACTTTATCTCGTTCGATGAGATCGTGGTATTTTGTTGCTACTTTGGTTAGAAACATGGAGGCGAATGCTGTCATGGAGTGGACGTATGATGGCATCCCCACGATGCCGAGGGCTACGTCGGGGTCGTTGACGAATTTGTCGATGATTGTTGTGGCGGCTGTTATCCCGTTCAGGGCACAGTCGAGGAAGTAGTGAGGGATGTGTTCGTCTTTGGAGAGGCCTCGAAAAACGTGGGAGTATAGGTACAGCTGGGCGAAGTTGTAATGGAGGATGATGCCTTTTCTTGGAAAGCCACCGATGCCAGGCCAGCGTTCTGATACACGTTAGCTCGTTTCGAAGAGTCTGCGGAATTCGGAGCTTATCACGGGGTAGATGTAATCTGCTGTTGAGTCGTGGAGAGCCGCTACTGTGAGGACTGCTACAAGGAGGAATTGGCTTTTCTGTCGGCATTCTTGCATCGTTTCGTAGGGGCATCCAATTAGGTAGATATACGGATCCAGACGTTTTCTATAAAAGTTGAAAAGTCGTTCTGCGTCGGCTAATGATATGAGACGTTTCGTAATCACATCTTCCATGCCTGGATTCTGCTGCGAATTCATATCGTCTGGAGACCGAAGAGCGCGTAGTTTCGTGAGGGTATATAGTGAGTGAATAGGCGCGTAGGGAACATCGTCATCTTCTGGCATGAGCTTTGGTGAGTTGTCGCGTGATGGAACGTGATGGCCTTTGTTTGACAGGCTTGGTGATTCATCTTTTGGTCCTTCTGCTGATCCTGAGAATGAGCGGAGTGGTGGTAAGTCCAGGTCCAGTCTGCCGGCGACTTGTTTGAGGAAATTGTGCATCTGCTCGAGATCTGAAACAACATCTTGAGTGAATCTGAAGACTATTAGTAAGATGAAGTGTTGAAGAGGGGAGTTACTGTACTGTGACTTCTCATCCAGAATTGTCTGTAGATTCTTCCCCAATACACAACCAAGCCCCTTCTCCGCACATCGTCGACAAGGCGGTCCATTCTCATCAATCAAGCACTTGATCTGCTCATCATCAGCAACACTCCATCACACCACTTGCATTCCATACCTTCTGTCTTCGACACGCCATACAAGCCTTGACCCTCCTCGAGATCTGCGGCGGGAACTGATTCTCACCATTCTCAGCCTCAGACCAGCTTCGTTTCGACATCTTGGCAGGCCGCGTCGTCAATTCCGACTCCATCTAAGCTGAAGAGTAATGTTTGGCGTCTGGTTGGCGCGTTCCGAATCTGGGGAAGTTGGGACTAGGCTAGGTTCTGCGGGGTTTATATAATCCGGGGCGGCGGCGCTTCCGAGGTCCGAGACCACGCATGATATGCTTTCCGAGATGGGAACTTGGTGATATCGGGGAGCTCGGGGGTACTACCCACCGATTTCATGCATACGGAGCGGGTCGATAGGTCGGTGATGCGGCGTGGTATAGGCGGAACAGATCCACTTTTGCCGGTTACAATGGATTTGTGATTTGATTTACTCGAGATACGCTGAACTGAGGCATTTTGTAGGCGGAAGACTTATTTCCATCTAACTACTTATTTCCGAGCATCTAGTTGTTGCCTTGGAGATATCTAGGCTTATCTGGGTCAAAACCGACAAGACAATTAACCGTCTCGTTACCCTCACCACTATCATTGATCTGATCACCCTTGGGTCCACGCCACTTCCCTGTCAATTTGATATACCCGTCCAAAGCATTGTTCAACGTATGTCCAACTTCAAGAGCCTCAGCTGCGCGAGTATGAGAGTAATACGTCAATAAACTCTGAGCCGCTTTTCTTTCTCCCTGCTTGATCATAGTCAAGGCTGTCTTTTCCACCCAGCCTTCGACCTGAACACGAGATGCGCTCTCAAAGTTCACAAACATCTCCGTCACGATGGGGTGGTATTTGTTGGGGTCTGAGCACATGTAATACAGCACACGCTTGAAGATGCGGCCAGCAAACTCAGAGGCTTCTTGCAGTTGATAGTCTGGGTTGAGGAAGCTGCTCGAAGCGCCGGTCGTCAAATATCGATGTTCGCCGAACTCTGGTGGGACGGACTGGACGCCTAGCCACCACGGGACGAAAGGTGCCGCGACAGAAGTGACGGGGGCGTTCCAAATTCGCAGCATGTCTCGATCGATTCCATCATGGAGACTGACGACTTGTCCATAGCCGGCTTCGTCGTCTGCAATGCGAGGATCTCGCACTCTCTCCATCATCTTGGCTTCAGTCACAGGAACCATCGCAAGAGTAGCGTTTTCCAGAGCAGCCTGCGACATGAATTTGTAGCCTCCATCACGAGCCTTGTATCGAGGATCTTGAGGACCATACACGTCAAAGATATTGAAAGGTTTGCCGGAAGTCTTGTTCCACCAGCCCTGCTCAACAGCAAATGACACAATGTTATCAGAGCCAGCATAGTCGGGGTTGTTCTTGAAGTCGGTAGGAAAATCCTCGATGTAGCCTGGGTAGAGAACCTTGACATCATTTGGGCCAAGACGCTGAGCAGCCCAGAGCTTCTTGCCGCCAGCCATCTCCCAAACAACCCAGCCCTCATCCTTATCAGCAATGAGGTGAGAGTTACCACCGTAAGTCGCTTCACCGTACTTTTCCATCAAGTCTCCAATGATTTCAACGCCCTCACGAGCACTACTAGCTCTCTCCATGACAATACGAGCAAAGTCGCTGTACTGCACACCACGTTGAGGATTCGGCGTCATCTCCAGAAGCTCATCCCGATTATCAGCCCAGACATCACGAACCGTCACACCCTTCTCATTCAAGCCGCCATTCGTCAACGGCGCAGGAAAGCCCTCAAAGTCAGAGTACTCCATACTCATGTACCGAAACGTATGGTTCGCTTGGGGAATCTGAATGAGCTCTCCCGGGTACACCGCATCTTTGGTGACGCCAACAGTAATCGTCGAATTGGGAGGATGGTCACGCGCTGGGAAGAGTTGAAGGCAATGGCTAGAAACTTCTTCTCCAGTGCCTCCGACGATGACACTCCCATCTTGAGTGAGGTTCTTGCCAACGTAGAAGGCATAGCTCGCTGAGGCAGGACAAGCCAGCCAGAGCGTAGCCGCGATTGTAGCGTAGTTGAACATGATTCTTGCCGCGAGAAAAGGCACGGTGAGAAAAAGAGCGCATGAGTAGCATCGTGGTTTACAAGTGTATCTATAGCTTCATGGTCTGCACGTGATCGTCGCTCAATTACTCAGTAGGGAAGCATGAAGCCGACATTAGCTTGAACGCTCTCCGTAAACCGGCTTGGCGTGATGGAGTAAGACTGGGTTCATGCTGGGAAACTGAAGGGTAGGATTGAGCTAAAAAGATGGAATTGTCGAGTATGATTGAGCTAAATGGTGGAAATGGAGAGGTTGGCGGCCGTTGTTATCTCGGGGGATAATCTGGGCCAGATTGATACAGTACAGAGTACGGAGTACGGTAGGAATAAGCTTAACATCGGCAAACTTCTACTGAGCTTTATGTTCGCCGACGACTGCTTCATCATTCGGCGTACAGATCAGAATGCGATCTACAAGGCTCTAAAAAGATTCAAGGGGCATGGTCACTTGGGCATAAGGTAAAGATGACTGAATAAATATTTATTCGTAAAGCGAGAAACTCCAAATGGCTATAATAAATATGCCTCAATTAAATGCGCCGCCCATCATGAATCATTCATTCCCTTTGTCCAGCAAAGTAAAAAGTATTTATGCGAAAACAGACTCAAGAACCAGCTCGAAATATCTCGATCGAGGTTGAGGTTGGGTTCGTGGTGTAGGTTGCGCCCGAATTGTCTCCCTGTTGTATTGGCGGCTCAGCGAGCGGCCTGCAACTGTAGCGCCTCCAACGGTCAAGACGATGGGGAGGACCCTTGATGCTTCTGTTAGTACAAAAATAGGCGATTGGTTGAGGTGGAGATACTGACTTGGGAGCGATGTGGGCGGAAGTGGCAGCGGGAAGCATTTTGATGGTTGTTATGCTTGTTTGTAGTGGTTTTGTTGAAGCGTTGATTGTAGAGTGTCTTGGTTGGTCGTGTTCTCAATTGTGAGTGCTGATGATGAGATACTGAACTGGAAATGAATGAACATTATATAATTATCGAGAAAATGCTATTTCTCCTGGTTTTCCGTGCTTGGCTTTACAGCATCACACGTTATGACTGCCGGTGGTTCGATGATCACCATTTGGTGTGCCGTGACAATGACAAGGGCCGGGCCACCCATGTCGGGCATTATCGGGGCCCCGAGACTCGAAACTCTGGAGAAATACTCCGTAGCTTTCGGCGCAATTACAATGCCGTTGTGATACAATTCTGAAAACACCATAACTGTTTCTAGAGCACTATATCGACTCATTTACAAGTTTCATAGCTGAATTATGAAGTGTTTGTCGTGTAAGAGCTAAACTGCCAAGACTTCGCAAAACCGTGTGATTCTTCAGCCACGGCGTCCACCGATAGGCTCAGTCTTGTGACAGCACCTGTCTACGTCAGTTGCCTCAACCCCAAACTCTAGAACCAGCTGATGGAAGCCCGACATTTCACTCTCACTCTCATTTACATCTCCGGGATCCGGGATATTCTCGCCTCGAGTTTCCCCAGACCGGTGGTGCATTTCCAGACGGTACCCTAAACTTACGAGGCTGTATGTGATGCTACACTAAATCTTACAACTTCCCCGCGTCTAGCATCTAAAATCGCATGACTTTTGTAGTATTGTTTGAGGAGGTGTTGTATCATTGGTCGGTTTCCTTGCCGTGGGACTATCCGACCTGCTGAATCTGGCCAGCCTGGGTCTTTATAAGTCCTGAGTGCCGTTTTGAGATGCATTGACGACTTCACATGTCTATGACGAAACAGTTGTTTTATTCATCTCCGTGTTTTACAACGGTAGATCTCTGGAAGTTGTTTCCCGGAGGTTGAACATCGTATGTTCTCAACATCTCAACCAATATCGGTACTACCTTCAACATCACAAACGACCTTTGCCCGCACATAACCGCCTTTTAATGGCCGTAACGGGGATATTCGAAGTACATGAGATGCTACCTCGTGTCCTATACACCAAAGCATTGCGTGAATAACCGAGGGTGCTTTGTTTTCGGATGTTGAGAGTTCCGGACAGCGTCGTCTTCTCATGCACTGCAACCTGCTTCGAAGGCACAAGACTGAAGTGTTCAGCCAAGAGTGAGCAGGAAGCTCTTTTTGTTTTTCAAAATCGAGGAGATGCTGAGCACAGAACTACTAAGAATAAATCAGAAGCAACAGTGAAAGAACTAGGTTGTAAGGCGGCATCATTCCTCCTCTTGTCTGAAGCAACACTATAGCAAAGCTTATATCTGAAGACAATATATATAAATCAGAGCATTGGCCTCTTAGAAGCTGTCATCCAGTCTCCAGAAGACTATAGAAGGCCATGATAAGATATGTTTAAATGAAAAGCTTTCTCGACTTGTCACAACAATTGGGTATGGAACAATAACAGTCTGCGCCGTGTAAACACAGTGCCACTTGACCTAGGTACCCGGTGAATCATGACCGACAAGGAGTAAAAGGATATAAGCCAGCAGTTCTTTTCACTGTACGAATAAAAAGAGGGGTTTAGTCAGTAGTGAGGAAGTACAAAAATGACAAGACTGGGATTCGAACCCAGGCCCCTTTCGAGACTGCGAATCGTCACTAGTTCTTATCGAACCTGAACACAGCGCCTTAGACCGCTCGGCCATCTTGCCTTGGAGCTAATCGGCAGAGAAAGCCGTATAACAAGGCCGCGGGAGCCAGACCGTAAAGAGAAGACTACCTGATGCTCTCAAGATGGGCCGGCGTATTAAAAAGAGTTCAAACGACAAAGGGTATTTCCCTTAGACTAGGGGCAAGAGAGCTCTCTTCGGCTTTGTCTTTTTCATACACTGTTGCATCAATGACCAGACCGGTGGTACGCAAGCCAGTGAGGCGCCTGTTGTGAGGTTCGTGTAACACCAGGACCTCATAAGGTCAATCGGAGTGTAACCCAGAAGATTGATGTACCAGCAGTTTTCTGAAAACAGATCTATTGCGAAGTTGGGGCAACATCCCAAGTTATTTTCTAGTCCTCAGCATGGCTATTACATCGAGCAAAATATGAAGCTGCAGTCCCGATCAAGGTACCCTACAGTCCTGGCTACAGATGGTTGACAGAATGGCAATGAACTCTCAGCTCAGCTCTTATTGTCACTAACATCGGATGTGGTCCAATGGATACCACGATGTTTTATCTCTGCGTCAGCTATAAATAAATGGTCGCAATCTCATCCGGTTTCAGGAAATCTTAATTGACGGGATCCATTGGCTGCCCGGAGCAGTCGGGAATAGCACTGAGGCTAGCAAGGCCAATCAACAAACGTCAACAAAACGGAAAATGCAGCTGAAGAGCGACATCGCAACTCCATGGTAACCCCGCGGGATTGTGATGTGATGTCACTCCCCGTCGCGTTTATATCCTGAAGCCGATGCCAGGTCGGTGCCGATGGCTCCACTTCAAATCCGGGCCGCGGATGGAGGGTCTCACGGGAGCCAAGCAAAGACGTAGGCTGAAAGATACCAGCTGCACAAGCCCGGGATGACCGACTGCAAATAAGAAAATCCTACTGGTTAAAGAATAGATAATAAAACTCAGCTGCATGATTGCCCTTATCGACGCAATTCTCGTAAAGCAAGCTAGAAAACGCCCAAAAGCGTCAAAGCGGACCGATGACGGCAAAACCGGCTGCAAGATCAAGCTTGGCTCCTCGGTAGCTACGGAACATGAGCAACGACGTCATCATTCCAGTGAAAAACATAAAACACATCCAACGCGCATTCTACTACGTACCCAGCACAGCTTTGGAGCAGGCAAGATTCAGCAATTGAGCGACATTCATCATGGCTACGAAACAGTCGGAAGTGCCCAACTTCACCATCAGCGACTATGTCAAGTTCTTTGGCGCAGGCGCCCTCGCTGCGACGTCTACTCACGGTGTAAGTCGCATGCTTCACATGCTCACAATCGCAAACTGACGAGATAACAGGCCGTCACGCCAATTGATGTCGTCAAGACACGGATTCAGGTCGACGATGCCTTGAAGGGATACAACATGCTCTCAGCCGGTCGCAGCATCGTCGCCAAGGAGGGCGCTTCGGCGCTACTGACTGGCTTCGGTCCAACTGCAGTGGGCTACCTCGTACAGGGCGGTGCCAAGTTCGCTGGTTACGAGTTCTTCAAGAAGAAGTACATCACTATGCTTGGAGGCCCTGAGAAGGCTGTTGATCATCGAACGGGCGTTTATCTCACTGCCAGTGCATCGGCTGAGTTCTTTGCTGATATTCTTCTGTGCCCGCTTGAGGCTACGCGAATTCGACTCGTTTCGCAGAGAGGATATGCTGATGGTTTACTTTCGGGTTTCACGAGAATGGCGCGTGAGGAGGGCTTCAAGGGCTTCTACTCTGGCTTTGTTCCTCTGCTGTTCAAACAGATTCCTTTTGCTGTCGGTCAATTCTCTGTTCATGAGGCTGTCAACGAGGTCATTTACCGCGCAATGGGCCCCGAGCGCAAGGAGAAGCTTACGCAGCTTGAGTCAACTGGAGTAGAGCTTACATCTGGTATCACCGCCGGTGCTGCAGCCGCTATTCTCTCTCACCCTGCCGATACCCTCTTATCAGCCATCAACAAGGGCGCTGGTGATAAGAGCCAGGGTGCGACAAGTCGCATGTTTCAACTTGCGAAAGAATTCGGACCCAAGCGATTACTTCTCACTGGACTGGGACCTCGTATTGTCATGACATGCGGTCTCGTCGGCGCTCAATTCGTGGTGTACGCTCAATGCAAGGCTCTCACAGGAGCACCACCAAGCATCGAGATTCACAAAGAGGAGTCTCTGTAAGTGCTCATATAACGATTTAAAAAACGGGATGGTCGGTTTTGGAAATGGCGTTGGGGCGATAGACTATGGAATGAGATCTCTTAGAGCGAGTTCCGGTGTTAGACTTAATTTTAAAGAAATGTTTATTTTATTGCTTGGCAACCACATTCTTGCGGTGAATTCCTCATGTTTCAGGGACCGTGCCTCTATTGAGCCGCTTATTGAGGTGCGGTTTGGGTGGGAGGATGCGACGCACGGGTCCAGATCTGGTCTAATATTGTGTCTGAGTGTTTGAGATCTGTCAAGAGTGGCGGAGCTGTGGCGTTTGGATGAGAAGATGATGATGCCGGGCTGTGAGACTAGGCAGAAGAATAAATACATGCCATAATTACAAAACAGCAGATAGACTGGTATTTGAAGACGTTTTAAAATTCTTTGGCATTTGTCTAGACGCCAATTTGCAGATCTCGTCTCAAAGCAAATGCGAAAACTAAAAACGTGATACTTTATGTTGCATTGCAAACTGGCCCATGTCCGCTGTGGCGCAGCTAGGGGCATATCCGGCAGGTGGCCGTGTGTCCTTAGCGGACTGATCCCCCCCGGGCCCCCTTCTAGGCCACGCACCACCAGCGGCTCCAGTGCAGGTCCCCTATTTTTGTCAGGAACTTTGGCTGGTACCTCCCCAGTAGCGTTCGAGGCCACGCATCACCACGAGAGCATCCGAACCCCAACCCCATCTCTTTGTTCCCTCCTTAAACCTTTTTTTTCCCCAAAACATCCCAGCTTCTCCGAAAACCTTGATCGATTAGGTTGCATTTTCGAGGTACGATAACAAGAAACCGTTCTTCCCGACCAGCATAAGCTGTGCGACGTGCGTCGACAATCTTACGCTGGTGGTACGAAAACGTAGCAGCATTGCTTTGCATTCTTGATCCCCTTAGCCACCACGAATATAGACCCTCCGCGTGGCAACTCCCGTCGCCGTAGCCGCCATTCAATCTTCGCTCTCTCAACATCGAAGCTAACCTCTCCGTTCGATCCAGTTCTCGTTCCGTTCGATAGCGCTTCTCTGGATGTGTTAAACAGCTTCTCGACCTCTCGCACCTCCCCTTGCGCTGCAAGGTTTCTTTTTCCTTTCGCATCATGAAGATTGCTTCGCTGTTGAGCCTCGCCGGCTTTACGGCTCTGGCTCATGGATCCAGACCGGCACGAGATTACGCATCAAACGATTATTATGTCCTCCATCTCGATACGACAACGACGCCCGACCAAGTCGCTAGTAGACTCGGATTTGCCCACGAGGGCCAGCTTGGTGCGCTTGATGACCACCATGTTTTCCGCGCCCGCAAGGCCGAACACGATATTGTGAAGAGGGAAATATCAGAGAGAAAGAGAAGGAAGCGAGATCTGGGAGGCTCTGATCCAGTCGATGGTATTCTTTTGTCCAAGAAGCAACAAGCACGACAACACCTGTTCAAGCGAGAGATTCCTCCACCGCCAAAAGGCTATGTCCCCCAACTCGGACGCCGCGAATCACCTGTCGAAGCTCGAGACCTGATGAGCAAATACCAGGCGTCGATTATGAAGGAGCTGGACATTCAGGACCCCATCTTCAAGGAGCAGTGGCATCTATTGAACCCCACACAAGTCGGCCATGATGTCAATGTCACTGGCCTTTGGTTGGATGGTATTACCGGAAAGAACGTTACTGTGGCCGTGATTGACGACGGTCTTGATATGCATAGCGACGATCTCAAGCCCAACTACTTCGCCGCTGGCTCTTGGGACTTCAACGACAACGATCCCGAACCTGCCCCTGTTTTGGACGAGGATCGACACGGTACCCGCTGCGCTGGTGAAGTCGCAGCTGCTCGTAACGATGTCTGTGGTATTGGTGTCGCGTATGACTCCAAGGTCGCCGGTCTCCGAATTCTTAGCAAGCTTATCAGCGACGCCGACGAAGCGGAAGCTATGATGTACAAATACGACGACAACCACATCTATTCATGCTCATGGGGTCCGTCTGATGATGGTCAGACCATGGAGGCTCCCGATGTGGTTATTCGAAGAGCTATGCTCAAGGCGATTCAAAAGGGACGTCGTGGTCTTGGTTCCATCTACGTTTTTGCCAGTGGTAATGGTGCCGGTCAAGGTGACAACTGCAACTTTGATGGATACACCAACTCGATCTACAGTATTACTATTGGAGCTGTTGACCGCACTGGACAACACCCTTACTACGCCGAAGAGTGCTCTGCTCAATTGGTTGTCACATACAGCAGTGGAAGCGGAGATGCTATTGTAGGTTCAATATTGTCTTTGTCTAGAATGTTGACTAACTGATGCAGCACACAACCGATGTCGGAAAGAACAGCTGTTACAAGGCTCACGGTGGTACATCTGCTGCCGCGCCTCTTGCTGCTGGTATCTTTGCTCTGGCGCTCCAGGTTCGCCCTGAGCTCACATGGAGAGACTTGCAATACATCGCCATGGACACTGCCATTCCGATTGAAGGTGACGAATCCAACCAGCAGAATACCACGATTGGCAAGAAGTTCAGCCACGTTTTCGGTTATGGAAAGATCGACTCGTGGGCTTTGGTCGAGAAAGCCAAGGATTGGTCACTGGTCAAGCCACAGTCATGGTATTTCTCTCCTTGGGTTCATGTCAAGAAGTCGATCCCTGAAGGCCGAGATGGTTTGAGTGTAACGCTTGAAGTTACCGAGGACATGCTCAAGAGCTCCAACCTTGCTCGTGTTGAGCACATCACTGTTACTATGAACGTTCAGCATACTCGACGTGGTGACCTGAGCGTTGACTTGATCAGCCCTGACAACGTGGTCAGTCATCTTGCAGTCGCCCGACGAGGTGATGCCAAGGAGGAGGGATATATCGACTGGACTTTTATGAGTGTTGCTCACTGGTATGTATTGCTGATAAACTTGATCTGCTCATACTAACATTACATAGGGGTGAAAGTGGTGTCGGCAAGTGGACTATCGTTGTCCGCGACACTGAGAAGAACTCATTCAAGGGCAGCTTCACCGACTGGCGCCTGAAGCTATGGGGTGAAGCTATTGAGGCCGACAAGGCAACTCTGCTACCCATGCCTAACGCAGATGATGACAAGGACCACGATAAGATTGTGTCTACCACGACAATTGCTGCTTCTACAACCTCAGCTCCTCCTGCTACCAAGCCCACTCTCATCGAACATCCTACTGACCACCCTGAACGACCCAACAAGCCCGCTCGACCTACCAGCACCGACGAGGAAGAGCCCTCAAGCACGCAAGAGTCCGCCGAGGAAACGACTACAGCTTCATCATCCTGGGTCTCTTGGCTCCCCACCTTCGGCGCCTCCAAGAAAGCACAGATCTGGATCTACGGCGCAGTCGGTCTCATCGCAGCCTTCTGCATCGGTCTAGGAATCTACTTCTGGATCGCCCGTCGCCGCCGTCTCCGCAACACCTCCCACAACAACTACGAATTCGAACTCATCGACGAAGAAGAGGCTGAGGGTCTTCGAGCCGGCGAAAAGGCCGCCGGCGGTAAGGCCCGCAGGACTCGTGGTGGAGAGCTGTACGATGCTTTTGCTGAGGGCAGCGATGATGAGCAGTTTGAAAACTACAGAGATGATCGCGAGCAGTCTCGTGATAGACTGGCTGGCGATGATACGCAGCATTACGCTGTGGGAGAAGACAGTGATAGCGATGAGGAGAGTGAGGAGGAGAGCAGTGATGATGAGAAGGGCGAGACAAGACCTTTGGGCGGGCGTTGATGCATGACTTGGGCATCGTAGCAAGCTATTTGGGTGCTTTTTTGCATGGATTAGCGGAGTTTGTGTGATTTGTCTTGTCTATGTTGGTTATATTGTGCCTTTGTCAATAGACCTTGGATGGCGTTTGGTACAAAATGTCAAGACTGAAAACATGAGGTGATTCTTGAATCAAACACCAATTCTTCAAAGTCATACTCACTTTTGACTTTGTAATGCCCTTTGTTCACGAGTACCGATTGTGCTTTTGCCATGAATGTCTTTCTTCTAGACGAGCTACTTTATCGAGTCCTCATCATCGTCTAAACAACCCTAACGCCATATCCTAATAAACGCTGAATAGAACATTAATCTCTGCTGACTCCTACGCACTCACAATACCCTCCTTCTCCATCTCCTGAACGTACTTTTCCCAAATACTAGCAACCTCGCCATAGAACTCAATATGCGCATCTGCAAGACCGCCCAACTGACTCTTCATCTCGATCCTCTTGATGCGCTCAAAATCAGCTACTTCCTTGACAACCTCATCGTCAAACATGTCGCTCGTCTTGCGAGCGCTCTCAACCTCGTGAGTTAGCTCTTCAACGCGGAGCTCCAGCTTGCGCGTGCGCTCGCGACGGGCCTGCTCGTGGTCTACGCCGCGCACGTCTTCGATCTTGGCGCGCAGAAAGCTTCCGGCGCCGGAGCCGCCGTGATGGCCGGACTGCAGGGTGTCGCGCTCTGTGGTAGATTTGTTGAGGTATTCGGTGAGCTGTTCGTAGTCGAGCTGTTTCTGCTCGCGGGCTTTGAGGAGGTTCTTTAGAGCGATGGAATAAGCTTGCATGTCGCGCAGGGAGCCGAGGTAATCTTGATCGGTGACGTCTTTGAGTTTCCGTAGATGAGTCGCCGTGTCTTCGATGGAAGCGGAGAAGCCGTGAACTGCGGGTTCGACATAGGGTTCAAGCGGGATGAGCTTCTGGAACTGCTCTGCAAGATCTCGCAAGTCCACCTCCAAATCCGTCTCCCGTCTCGCAACTCTAGCAATAACCTTCTCAATATGTCCGAGGTCATCATCAAGCTTATCGCTCTTCTCCTTGACCTCAAGGAACCGCCGATCCGGGCGATGCAGCTTCGTAAAAGCATTGATGAAAGTATCAGCAAAGTTATCAAACACCCCCGCAGACCCAGGATCACTCGCAGAGCTCCCTCGCGCACCACGACTGCGCATGGTAGCATTCCAGTCAGGGCTCTCGAGGAACGTATGCAGGATCGGAGCGCGGCGCAGTGTAGGATGGAGAGACAGTCGGTTCAGGAAGCGCTGGAGGGAGTGGGCGCGGCGAGCGGTAAAGTCAGAGCCGAAGCGGTCGCCGCGGACATATTCCATGCGTTGCTTGTCGGGCAGAGGGGGCACGGCAGCGGCGGGATAGTCGCGGGTGAGTTGTTTGTAGAGGAATACGAAGTCTGTGAAGCGGCGGCGGACGGTTGTAGTTGAGCGCTGGAAGGCAGAGAATGTCGACTGCAATGGTCAGTATGAGCGCATGATATAGTAGTTGAAGGGTACGTACGTGTGTGGTGATGAGATACGAGACAAAAGCATCCTTGGTCCCATCATTTTCCTTGATTGGCGTTCCGACAGTGCACTCTAGGACCTCATTCCCCAGCGACGGGGCATCTATCTCCAGACCGGTCCCGGGCGCATTCATATCATGGCCTGGTTCTTCAGCGGGAGGAACAGTGCGGGATGTTTGGTCGTGGACGTGTTCGCTCCACGAGACGTTGGAGAAGTCGTCTTGTTGCTGTTCCATGGCCGTCATTGCGGGACCAATGTGTAAGATGGCGATGCGGGCTTTCGAGAGGTGGAGGATTGAGATGTTGTAGCGATGTGAGGCGGTTGGAGAGGAGGGATAACTTAGTGAGGTGACGTTGATTGAAAGTGGGCGGAGTTGGCGGGAGTTGGATTGGGTTGGCTTGACTTGAAGCTTGGTGCTAAGTTAAGTGGTAGTTACGACGTGGGGAGCTGGGGTGGCGCAGGGACCACTGTGAGATAGAGAGAGGCTTTTGAGGTTGTAGCGAGGACAGAATATCACCTCATCATCTATATCCAAGGTTATAGAAACACGCTCAAACTCTTCCAAGTCTACTCGCCAATCTATTAAATTACTCCAGAATACTTTAGCCATCCTTTCGTGGCTGTAGTAGTCCCTTGTCATCACCTTCACAAGTACCCCTCTATCAGGATCTACATTAGCAAAGACGATGACGCAGCTAAGCCAAGCCCAAGGGTCCCTCTCTCATAGGCATCAAGATATCACTCGGGAATAAGGCAATTGGTAACTCACAGTGCAAGTGTCAGGCAAATCAATTATATATACAAA
This sequence comes from Fusarium denticulatum, assembly GCA_013396175.1. NCBI lineage: Eukaryota > Fungi > Ascomycota > Sordariomycetes > Hypocreales > Nectriaceae > Fusarium > Fusarium denticulatum. The sequence continues at coordinate 38,931 of JAAOAK010000274.1, read as the reverse complement.
TAAAATCATTCAGTGGAATCTATTGCTTCCCGTCGAGAGTGGTCTATCCCAAACAAGTAATACTTAATCTTCGGTCCTCTCAAATGTCGGGGGCCAAGTTTTGATACAGCAGCACAGCGCCTTAATTTCCCATCCCGCCTTGATGCCATACCAATCCATACAGTCATACATATGAAAAACACACACACCAAGTCATGGTACATTGAGCTTCTAGCTCACTTCACTTCCTTCTCGTCTACTTCTGCTCCTTGGACGATCCAGAGCTGGCGTTGATCTCCCGCTCTAGAGATGCGGCAGACTCAGCAGCCTTGGCCAACTCCATCTCGGCCTCAACCATCTCGCTGACTTGCTTCTTGCCGAGACCCTCAGCTTGAGCTTGAGCAAGTCTCTCCTCCTTCTCATCGATATCGTCTGTGTCCCGGGGAGTGGCGAAGCCAGAGCTTTGACTAGCCTGGTCCTGCTCGGCCTCGTCCTCGATGAGATCCTGCTGCTCCTTGATGACCTCGAGTCGCTGCTTGTTAGTGGCAGCACCCTCAGCGCTGTGCACCTCAAGCTCGATCTCGTGGTACAGCTCCTCGGGAATGGCTGACATGACGCCGATGAGAGCCTCAACCTGGTTGTAACCTTCACCTGAGCCCTGGCCGTACATATAGGCGTTGCTCAGGACGAGAAGTGTTGAGGGAACACCCTCCTTGAGTCGGAGATCGAGCCAAGTCTGAAGGTCCGCTCGCATGCGGGCGGGTGAGACACTGTGTGTTCGGATACCACGAGCAGCACAAGCAGCCTGGAGTTCAGCAACAGTCAGACTGTCAACACCCTCGTAGCTGATAGCCTTGTCGTCGCGCTTGATCTGTCGCATACGGTGGCGAATCTGATATCGGAGCATCATATCGGTACCGAATGTGTTGAGGTTCATGTACTTGCACATAGAAACAAGCTGAGGTCGTGACAGGTTGTCGAGGGTCAAATCATCGCGGAAGACCTTGCAGACCTTGATAACATCCTCGGCTGTGGGTGTCTCGCCAGTGGCGCGGACTTTGCGGAAGAAGTTGGAGAACTCTTCTTTTTGTGTTGTTGCTTGACTCACTGGCAAGCCAGACTCGCCGAGCGTTTGTCTTAAGAATTGGCTGACTTCCTTGCGTGTGGATCGGAGAAGTGTGGCCTTGGCCTCCTTTGACTTTTGTCCCTCGAATGTGCTAGGGAGCATGTTGGGGAAGAGCTTGAGGGCAAGAGGTAGAAGTGCCTCACCCAGAGGAACGATAATGAAGACAGAGAAGGGCACTAAACGACCAAGATCCTGGACTGTTCGCTGAAGTTGCTTGTTCTCACGTCGGGTGAGCTCGTATCCGGCAGCCATCTTGAGGGCCAATCGCCAGCTGATCTTGACCTCAGCGGCGAGCAGCTTAGATCCATCCCAGTAGTGGTGAGCCTCCTTCTTGACCTTCTCCCAGAGAGTAAGTTTCTTCTCCTCCTTGGCCTTTTGAGCAGCATCGCCCTTCTCCATCACACCCTCCTTGGTGGCGACAACTTCTGTATCAGCCTTGGCTGCGGCAGAGGCATCGGCGGGCTTCAGCACAGCAGCGTCCTTGGTGTTTGGGTCAAGCTTCTTGTCCTCCTTCTTAGCAACAACAGAGCCTGTGGAATCCTTGGGAAGCGGCTTCTTAGCCTGCTCGGCATTGAATCCCGGGGGCGGGCCAGAAGAACTGGGGTCGTGTCGGTGATGATCGGTACTCATCGATCGAGGGATCAACAGAGCAATGGCAGGGACTTTGACGTTACGACTGACGTGGCGACTGAGGAGGGCAGGAGTAACACCCCGTGAGAGAGCTCGGGCTTTGGGTGAGAGGTTAGCAGGGGACGTAAAACGACACCTCATCAAAAAGGCGATGTGAGCTCACCATTGCCCATCAAAGGGTTCCGGGCAACCGCCCGGCGAGCGACATTGGAGGAAGCGCTCATTGCGAGCAGGAGTCGGGAGTAGAGGGAGGATCAGATGTGGCGGATAGGGTGCAGAGTATAATTTCGTAATCTTCGGCGCAACGTATCGATAATCAAGGGTCCAAAATGGTACAGCAGAACAGAAGAGAGCGAGATAAGTTTGAAGTCGGAGATAATGAAGAAAAGGGACGGAGTGGATGCAAAGTCGAGATTCTCCAAGAGCCCGCTAATGGCGAAAGGGTGTGGTGATGTACAGACAAGGCCGTACAATAATGGAATAGCAGTGCTCGTGGTGATGGGATTGGATCAATGTATGAGCGCAGAGCAGGCTAGCTCCGTCTTCCCGCCGACCGGGGTTCGCCGTATTCGGGGCAGGGTCTTCTATTGTTCCGGCAGGGCTTACAGCGAATGCATCCAATCCCTGCGCTCTGCTTGCGATTTCCAGGGGGCTTGCGTCAACAGAATCTAGAAGAAACAGTGCATCACGTGATGGCCGGTAGTGCCGAGTGTATCCTTTTGTTGGGAGATGGGGAGAGGGAGAAGTTCTTTTCAAATTCCCCTCCCCTGCATGTGACAGGTCTCAACAATGGATGGATAAAGCCCGCTCTTATCTCCGCTGTCGATGCTCGAATTTACCGCAGTTGTTTAGCCGAGTATATGTGATGTGATGTGGTCTGTAGATATTGGCAGTGGAAAGGGCCTCATTTGCTCGAGTTGCAGTCTGAGTTGGCAGGTCAGCATTGGCCAGTCGCTTTGGAGATTATGAAACATATAGTAGGCTTAGACGCTATGAACTGTTTCCATTTACGTTTGATTGGTTTCAGTATTTCCGGGCCATTTAACCTGCATTCATTAGCCAAGACAGTCTCACTCCGTGTTTACGGCCAAACATGGCTCAAGTCTGATGCATTATTGACATGTTCTTGACAACCAGATGTCAATTAATTGACGGTAAAAGTAATGTCTATCATTCAGATGATAAGAAAATGTTTGTAGTGCTGTACCACAGCCCCTAAACCCAGCCTTTACTGTCATTGTCACCACTCAGGCGCCAATGCATCATCAAGCAATCATGTATACGCGGACAGTTCATTTTAATTACAGTCCCTTTATCAGGGTAAAGCTATGTCATTACATATCATCTCACCATCATTTCATCTCATAGCTACCACCTATGAACTATCACACGTATCCTTATACCTCAATCCATGGCCAAACTTAAACAACGCCTCCACATCAAAAGGCACGTCCTCTTTCTGCGCATCAGCAGCCTCCTGAGACACAGGCAGATCAAAAGGCAACCTTCCCTCGGGCCCCCAACCGTCCGTTCCAAAGACAACATCCAAGAATGCATCGTGGCTGCTACCGTAACTACCAAACAGCGCAACAGCCTGCTCAGCGACTTCAGGTACCGCGGCGGGTCGGTTGAGTCTGATGTCAACGACAGTTGGGAGCGTCGCGTAGATCTTGGCCTGGCGAGCCTTTTCTGTCGCATTGAACTCGAGACTACCATTGTTGATCATCGCGGGAAGACCGGGCGCTGTGGTGGGCTTGAAGGGTGAGGCCAAGCGAAGGAATGCGTAGTCTGCGTCCTCTGGGTTCTCAACGACGCTGAGATTGCGAGCTTCCATGACCTCAGGCTCAATTCCCTCGATGTAGAACTTGGCGTTGAGAGCGGACAGAGGAAGAGGCAGGACATCATTCTTGTTGGTGAGAAGAGTGAATGCACGGCGCTGTGTCTCGTTTCCAAGACGGCTGAAGTAGTCGTTTCCAGCAATACGCTCAGCCTTGTCGACATCAACGAAGGGATTGTCGAAAAGACCCAGCTCAAACTTCTCCTTCATAAGCTTGCGAACAGACTCGTCAATTCGAGCCTCGGAGATGAGACCCTTGTTGACAAGTTCAATGATAAGCTCGGGCTTGGTCTCGCCACCAAAGATATCGCATCCAGCTTCGAGAACGCGACGAGCACGCTCAAGCTCGGTCTGGTCTTCGAGACCCCAGAATCGGGTGGTGACGATACCCCAGTCGGTGACGACAATACCGTCGAAGCCGAGCTCTTTCTTGAGGAGATCGTTGACGACCCCCTTGTTGAAGCCAAAGGCGACTTCTTCCCATGAGGTGTTGATGGGACGAGAGTAGTAGGGCATCATTTGACGGGTACCGGCTGCGATGGCGGCCTTGAAGGGGATCAAGTGGTAATCTCTGTTGTTACCAGGGTAAGTCTGGTTCTTGCCCTACACCTCAGCATCAGCAATAGTTCTACCATGAGAAGGAATATTACTTACCCATTCAAAGTGAGAGTCTTCTCCATCCTCCATTGGGCCCCCGCCGGGGAAATGCTTGGTGGTCGCGATGACCGAGTTGGGGCCGATCTTGTCTCCCTGAAGACCCTTGATGTACTCAACCATCAAGGCACTGGTGAGGTTGGCATCCTCTCCCATGGTACCAGTAATGCGTCCCCAACGTGGCTCAGTGGCTAGGTCGACTTGGGGGTGTAGTGCTTGTCGAATACCAACAGCGACGTACTCCTCTCGTGCAATCTCAGCGAACTGACGGACCAGCTCTGGGGATCGTAGCGCAGCAAGACCAAGGGGCTCTGTCCATCGAGAGAAACCTTGTGCTACAACGGAGACAGCATTCTCGTCTGTCCACCCGTGCTGTGGATCACTGCTAATTGTGACTACCAAGTCGTCAGTATGCTTAGACAGCAAGAGTCACAATACCATCATGACTACTCACTGGGGATACCAAGGGGTGTGCTCATCGCCAGCCTCTGTAGCTTATTATACCAATTCGCAACACCTCGAACATCATTGACACCGCCGCTGAGAACGTAGTGAGTGATACGCTTGCCGGTGACGAACTCCTCAATGGTCTCATCAAAAGTGTTGTTGACCACCACGGTACGGCCGTGGAACATCTGGCCTGCCTTGTCCTCAAGGGACATGCGGGACATGAGGTCATCAACACGCTTGTCAAGACATAGAGTCTTGTTTCGATAGGGAGGATTGGCGTCTTGTCGAACAATTGGGTTGGCTATGCTCAAAGACACGCCTCCCAGGAGGAGAAGACTGGACCACATGATGAAGGTGTAGAAGAGAGGTAGATAGGATTCCGAGTCTGTGAATTGGCTGGCTCTATACGAATATCCGGTCGATCACTTCATCTTATATACACTCACTCTTCGTCGACATCTCTCCATATCCCGAAGTTTTAGCAGACCCGAGGTCATTCACTTACACACTCACCATCTTGGTCATCGCAAACTCCATCATCATCAACTTTATTCGGACCGATCTTTCCAACCCTTGCTTCTCTCAGTCTAACCTCACTTCACAAAGAATCGAGCATCCGGGAGCTATAAGTCATGCCCGGAACTTACAAACCCAACCATGGACACTAATCCGACCCAATCGCAGCTCATTCCGACACAGCTCGTCAAATGAGAAGACCAGATGAGAAGGTTCGCCCCCGTAATGCCAAGAATATAGCCCGATGAAAAACCTGGTGGTTCATGACTAAAAAGACCGTGATGCTCATGATGCAGAGGTCCAACGCGGGGATAATCTGGGGACGGCGCAGGCTCTAAACCGTTTAAACATGCGGGGAACCCATATAAGTTTTCGGCCCTTTTAGCCAGACTTGCAAATCCCATGACGGTCAAGAACAGAACCATGCGTTCTTGTACCGAATGTCTGGGTGCTTGTACGATGGAGGTGTCACTGGTAGTGGGTGTGCTCGTCTGCCAAGACTGAGTTGTCGGATAACATCCGGGAGGTATAAAGCCTAAGAATCCTATGGCTGGAGAAATAGAGAATGTTAGCCGTGAGGCTGGTGGTCCACATCCCGATGGTTTGTTAGTCAATGGGGACATTATTCCGCTGATCTCGTATGGAGTGCAACACCCCACGATTGAACGTTCGGGAAACATGCACGGCAATTTTGAAAAGTGATGTTGTTTTTAACATGTCATTTCTCTATATTTCTGAGCATCAAAGTCATCCATTGACTCTTTTACAATGCCATCACCAATGACGGAATGCTAGGGCGTACAAATGGGCGGTGTTCAACGAAGTGGTTGTAAATCTGATAACGAGGAAGCTCAAAAATAAGCTTAATTTGACTCGTTTCACTTGATGGCAAGAGAGCTTTGGCCGCACCCGCACCGCAACTTACCGCCGCCGCGCCGCTCCGCGTTGCCCTCCCGCAACCTTAGAATCAATTCCGATTTCTTTGTTATCATTGAGGCTTGAGGGGCACGAAACTTCTTTGTCGTTGGTACGCTCCCTGGGCCCTTTCGCTGTCCGTCTCGATGGCTAGCATCACTGAGACACTCTTATTCATGACGGCATGCTTGCTAGGACGAAAGGAAACTCGTGAATGAGGGTCCTACATTTATCCTAAAGTTATCATAGATTATCCTAAAATGCCATAAATTATAATAAACTTACCTAATTATTTCTAGCATTTAGGATTAAAGAAATCTGGGGCACTTGGTGACAGTGTCTCGATCACTCTTCGCGATGACAGTGATTCACGGTCGTTGTCAGTGACATACTTAAGTTGTCATTGCAATTCTTCTCGACACTGAAATTCTCTTCCTTCTCCCATCTCGAATATCTCCTCCCCTTTCCGCCAACACACAATCCCTCTCGCCATCCCCTTCCCGGCGACGCCGCTGCAGTCACATCGCCAGAAAAGAGCTGGTAAGTTGATCAATCAATCCATGCGCTTCATATAAATATATTTTCGAAGCCCACAGACCCCTAGTGCTTGATATTGTTGACCGATCAGTTCCTCTGACCTGTGTATAGATCAAACGCGACAAGTGCAACTTGAACAGTCTGCCTACCGTCATGCCACCATGAGGAAGACTGGAATGGTAGGCCTGCATACTCCACGTTAACCTCATGCCTTGGAAGCTGACAGCTATCTCCAGCCGCCTTGAAACGGGACCGAGCTCACACGGCATCACACCAGCCGCCCCTCAGCGCGAGTCCCTGCTGGATGTGAAAGGCGTCCTTTTGATCCCCAAACTTCGAATGACCATATACCGCAAGATGGTAGAAATCGAGTCTACAACCTGCGGCTTCAAGCAGGATCACCTCGGCCGTTTCTTATATCCTGTCGACGCGACAGGTCTGCCACCCTACCTTACGCACTCAATCACCCAGGTTTCTGGCCTGCGCCAGGAGTATCTGGTAGAAGATTTCCACAGAGTCATATTCGTCTTTACTTCAAGCCAGAGTATGAAACTACTCTCGCAGTTCGTCCGTGCTCAGTTCAACCTGGACCCAGCACAAGTACCCTATCTCCGCGCCCAGGCCAAAATCTTTCACACAGACTCCTTCCCTCAAGGAGTCAGTCTCCCCCGACACAGAATGACCCAGATCGCTCATAGTGAATGGAAAGGGGATTATCCGCATGTCAGGGGTTAGGTAGCCCAGATTGTTCCTATGTCGACTGCCCTCCATATCGAGATTCATATGTGTCGACCATGGAGAAACTTCCGCTACCTCAAAGGGGTGACAGACCCCCTGAGACTCTCAGGCATCAAGTTTGAGGTCACCGCCAACGAGTTCGGCTGGCTTCAAATAACTGAGGTGAATGGGATGAGACATTTCCTCAATAATATGATGGTTTGTTCCGTCGGGGGAGGACTTGTCTTCAGTAAGCTCGTTGGGAGTTAAGCAAGCATAGTAGTAGAGATGACGACACGCTCGCTTGCTCGGCCGCGGGTGAGAATAAACTCATCAAAGAACATCCTCAGTTTATCCTAAGTCATCCTAAATTATCCTAAACTACCCTAAGTTATCCTAAGCTTACCTAAGTATTTGAGCATTCGGGATGAAGGAACCCAGTGCCCTTTGGGCCGTGTCTGAACCTTTGATGCCTCGCGCATCATATGACGGCATTGAAGCACTGGAGATTGAGGCCCTGTCCTCCTGTGGCCCTGGTGGCAAGCATGACCTGGGAAGGCTCAGCCTCAAAAGCCCTCCTGATAATGTAGTGTCTGTCGATAGGACCTAGCCGCCCGTTGTACTCGAGCTGCAATTTCTGGTTCGAACCTGTTTTTGAGGGCAACTGCGACATGTCCAAGAAGTAGATACTTTCATCCACAATTAAAAATGAATGGTCGGGACATCGATCTTTATGCTGGTCGACAACGCCCGTGATAACTCTCACCGGACGAGAGAGCCGGTTCTCGTCCTTTTCCATTCGTTTCTTCAAGCCGGTCTGTCGCTTCTGGGTTTCCTTCCTCAGACGTTTCCATAGCCTCATTGCGGCGCATGGCCCTAGCTAGGGCATCTTAAGCTCAACCAGCATAGGGTGGTACGCGTGTTGTTAGGCCTGTATAAGAAATTCCAGCCCGCAGGCTTGCTACCAGGTCTTCTGGCCTTCTTGAACATTTGGTAGGCGTCGTTGGACCGCTTTCAATCATCTGGGTCGAGAGGGAAAGTCACAATGCGCTTTAGGTACTCCTGTTGAGCTGTGATATGTGGTCGACGAAGATTACTGGCGTCGAGCATCTGGATGTATCTCTCTCTGTGGAAGTCTTCAGGGAAGTCAGGGTCTGAAGACAAGCTCTGGGTGAACGCTGCCTGGAAGAGGAGGAAGCTGGTGATTGGATGGCCATGGAGCATACTGATCAGGGCATAGGCATCATTCCACTTGTTGACTGCCTTTTACCATCAGACAGCTGTCAAACTGAAGACTGAGAGTCAAGATGGAATGGTAGGTACGGCTCCCTCAGTTTTTGATTGCATGTGCTTCATCGAGAATGAGCCATTCTCCAACTGGACTCTGAGGCTCTTGCTCAAGCATTCCAGAGAGCGGTACCAACATGGGACGCTTCGGTGATTGGGCGTTTATGCCTCTCATATATGTCAGTGCTGGCGATTATCATTATTTCTTCTTCCTCTAGTTTTCCCTTTTGGTTAGATTGGATGAGAGCAGTATAGCGGCAGGCAATTACAGCATGGCTGGGTTGAGGCTCATGATAGCCGTGCCCACGCTGAGAACAAACGCGAGACCATAATCATAAGTATAAAAAATGCTTAGGCAAATTTAGGATCACTTTAGGCAATCTTAGGATATGCTCAGGCGACTTTAGATTAATTACTCTAAATATTAATAATTAATTTCTCGACGTTTTCCCCTATCCGTCAGTTCATCTACCGAACTTGTCCTACCCTACAGCTGACGTTACCACGATGACGGCACGCTCGCTTGCACGCACGGGTATGCACAGTGGCTCGTAATGCCGTGTGCCGAGGTGTCCGTCCATCGCCTTGGAAAATCCGGGGTTCTTGGAAACCAAATCTGACAAGCTTGATTGGTTCGCAAGTAACACACGTGCTAGGCATCATTTCTTGGGAATGCCGTTAACGCCAACTGTTCCTAGGGTGTACTCTAGAACGAAACGAGACTCGAGCATTCACTCTTTTTGTTCTCGAGTTCGAATATCTTCTGTTGTGGACAAGGAAATGGTCGTGCTACCAAGGGTGTACAGCGGTCTCGGACTTTGAGCGAAGATGCTGCATGTATCGGATCAACGGCGCCAAGAAGGAGGTGCACGTTTTTATTCCCCAGATCGACAAATCACACCTTGAAATGACACGGGATAATTAACCGTCCCCTTTCCTTACCACGTTATTTTTCTGTTTCCATCTCAAAAGCCCGTACCGGACTTAAGGCAGAACCACCAATTCTCTTACCACCCCATTCATCGTACGCCGCCACATCATCCGGAGCCCGAAATGTCCCGGTAATGGTCCAGCTATACTTGTATTTCCATAAATTCATATAAAACGCGAATAGAACGTTGAAAGTATGAATGTCAAAGACGGCACGCCACGGTTATAGACTCCGCCATCAAGATTGACTTGTCGAGAATTGGTCCCTGCCCACCCTGACCGTTCGTACCCTCCATCGCACGGTCCACACCATCTTCAGTGAACGGTACCTGTATCATCACTAAATCACAGCGGAAACTCAAAGTATCGCGCTTGCGACTTGGACTCAACACCAACAGCGCTTTGCCTCGCCCTATCTACACTACATAAGCCCCCCCCACTTCCAACCTTGCTCCTCAACTCAACGCATCTCGTCTTTCCCTCTTTCTTGGTTATAAATCAAATCCATCACTCCCTGTTGTTTTGTAATCCCGTGGCTGCTTATTCCATCATTTCCTCCTCCTCATTCCTCTTTATCCTCTTATACAACTAAGTATCCTCCGCTGGTGCTTGCTTTTTTCCCGAAACTCAACAATCTCCCCGCGCCATCTCCGAAAGTATCGTCCCATCGACCCTCAACAAGAAATTAAACCTCGAACGATATTTTTGGATCCGCACCTATAACCTTGTTCTCACTCATCGCATAGAAGCGCAACTTTTCCTTCTTTTTCCCGACATCCAAAGCTCCTCAATTGTTCCAATCTCGCGACGGCCTCAATCGTTACAGGTCGCCTAGAATGAACCTGAACAAGGCCGCTCGCGTCATCCTCTTCGGTGCACCTGGCGTTGGTAAAGGGACTCAGAGCGAGCGATTGCTCGCTCGCTTTCCTCAGCTCAATCAGATTAGTACCGGTGATCTCTTGCGTCGAAATGTCAAGGAGAGGACACCCCTCGGTTAGATTTCCCCCTCAATTGGAGCATTTAGGCGGAATGCTAATAGTGGTATAGGCATCAAGGTCGAGAATACGATGAAGGCGGGCGGACTTGTTGCTGATGATCTTATTCTGCGACTTATTTCCAACGAATTCTTCACTCGGGGATGGCTCGCCAAGAATGGAGGTCCGAATGTCATGACGCTTAATTCTGAAGCGACGGCGATGGAGGCTTCTTTCAATAGCGCTGCTTCTGATCCATTCATCAACGCTCCGTTCCTCGACGGCCACCGTCCTTCCAAGGCCTCCAACGACCCATCCGCTTCGTTTATCCTCGATGGCTTCCCCCGAACAGCTTCTCAAGTCGGTCCTCTCGACAAACTCATCCCGATCAATCTCGTAGTCTCGCTCAAGACTCCCGTATCCGTTATTCTCGAGCGAATTCTCGGACGTTGGGTCCACGAGCCCTCTGGCCGAGTCTACAACACCAGCTTCAATGCGCCCCGCGTCCCTGGAATCGACGACGTGACCGGCGAGCGATTGATCCAGCGCCCTGATGATTCCGAGGAGGTTTACAGAGCACGATATAAGAAGTTCCAAGAGACCAGCGAGCCTGTTCTGAACCACTACGCCCAGAAAGGCGTGCTCGTCGAGATTGAGGGCATGAGCAGCGATGAAATCACCCCAAAGCTATTTGCAGAGTTCGAGAAGCGCTTCATCCACTGAAGGAAATACCCTATGGTTTCAAGACGTTTATGTTATTACTAGTATATGACTTTTTTTCTTCTTTTCCATTCGCTACGGTTTAGCTTTTTGTATTTTGTGTTCACCGGAGTTTTTATTCTCGCAGCTTGGGATGCTGCTGATGGGAGTTGCAAAAGACAGGACTGGAAAGATCCTTGTCAGATGGCGCGAACTGTTGGGAGCTGCTCGTTGGTTGGTAGTCCTTGAGGGACACGGTGGCGATGGTGGAAAGGGATGGGATTGTCTCAACACAACTGCACTGGTTTTGAGCGCAGGAATGGGCATGTTTATTGCCTGAATGATATCCACACATCGACCCCTTCTTTGATTCAAATCGCAATGTGACATGCATGATCTTAAAGTGACTGAATTCCAATTCATCTCGTCTTGAGATTGGTAGTGTTAGAATCCCGCTATGTGTACATAAATTTGGCCCATGAATACCCCTAAAACATTGCTAGCTAAGCAAGACCAGATCACAGTCCCTCTCTTCTTCTAACGCAGTTCCATGCATCCCATCGCATCAGACGTGGCACTAAAATGGCGGCAGACCTCCCAAGACATTCCAAGTAAACAATCCGTCATACTCCGTTCGAGTTCATACTCGCGTTCGTAAAAGTGATGTAAGCTGTAGTTTGGCGTGGAAGCTTGGTATCCTAGTCCCGCCAGCCCTCGCCGCCTTGAAGACCGCTGGGCTGGCCTTCTGTTTGTCCGGGTCGTAGCGGTGTTTGCTCATCATCGTCGTCATCAAGAGCTCGCGCAAGCTCATCGGGGTCTTGCATCTTGGCGTCAGGGTCGACTGGACCACCGAACTCGTCCTGGTCACGGTTGTGTCGGTCCTGCTCGAGAACGCCGTCATCGGCACTGACTGAGATGCCACGAGCTCCCCACTTGGGACGAGCTCCTCGTCGACCACCCTGCTCATCCTCAAATCCACCAGGGCCGCTCTCCTCGTCATCGTCGTTGTTCTCGAAGCGCTTTCCGAAGATTCGGCGGAGGAGCCATCCGCGGGACATGTCGTCAGCGTCGACAATGCCACCACCTCGAAGCTTGACGCGCTGGCGAGTGTAGTAGACCCAAGCAAAGTCGATGTACAGGGCAGTCTGGATAATGCCGAAGATGACGGAGACAGTGTTGGGCTTCTTGCCGGAGATCTCGAATTCGCGGATGAACCAGTTGACGCAGTAGAGGGCGCGGTAGGAGCCGAGAGCGACGAGGTAGAAGGAGTCGATAACAGTGGGAACGGTCGTTTGTCGGAGGAGGAGAAGCTGGGGAAGAACGCAGACGGACTCGAGAATCTGGGAGAACACCCACATCCACTAGAAGCTGTTAGTGATGGGGAGGTTATTAGGCAACAGTAACATACAGGTCGGAAACCCTTGTGGCTCTCAAAGATGAGCATGACGAACGGAGACAGGACAAATGAGCCACCAAGGATGATGGCGCCAATTTTCCAAGCAATCTCACGCTCACGCGATCGAGGGTAGATCCATTGCATAATAGCAAGGATGTAGATAGACGAGATGATGTAGAAGATCTTGAAGACGATGTTCCATGGTACGGTCTCGATGAAGAGGTCGAGGTAACGTGTGCAGAAGACGAGGGCGTAGAGGATCTGCGTGATGAGGGAGACGCCCTCAGCGCTCCTGTTTCGATGGATAGCGAAGATGAGGATGCATTTGGAGAGGGCGTGGGACAAGTCGCCCAGGACACGGAAGAGCTATGGTGCTGTCAGTTTTGTCGGTTTGCTAATGCATGATGTTTCGCAGACGTACGTTCCACGCGCCCATTGTCAAGGGCGGGAAAAGGAGGTACCGGCCGTTGGTTTGTTTGCGTCGAGCGACTCTAGAGAAAAAAGGGAATACGAAAAACGATGTGGAATAGTTGGTTTGATGGGAGGGGTTGAAGATGACAAGTAGCCGGGTATACGGTAAGGCTAGTGGAGGAGGTTGAAGATGAGGGAGCTTAGGCAGCTGAGCTTCAGCTTGGCGATGCGATGATGGAGGAGGAGGTGGAGACGAGCAGTCTAGACTGGGCAACCTTAAAGCGTGCGTGTCTGGATCTGGGGCAGCATTTGAGCGTGCGTCAGTGTCAGCGACTGAATTTACGAGGCATGAAGATACATTTTAGAGCGCCACATCTACATCCATTTCCGGACACGTGCGCCTCCATCATGAATGCCTAGAGAGAGGTTGACATATTTTATATGAATTGTTGCGATGCATTCTGAGATAGAACCAAGACAGTTCGTCTTATCGATATGATTTCAGCTGGTGACGCGGACCTTTATGTCGGATGTGTGGGAGCCACGGGTCGGATAGTAGGGAACATCAAACAATTAATTGTCTGTACGCTCACTGAGTCGTGCAGACCGTAACCTAGTCATCCTCAACACCAAGCACACACTCTACTACGTCTTCTTATATTCTCGTGAACATAATACTCACTAGGTAATGCTTCGATTTAAGTAATCTCTCACTGGCTCTCAGTCTCAACGTCATTGACGCACGCCCCCTTTCAAGTTACGAGCCAGCCTACGAGCGAGCGAGCCTCTACCCCTGCAGATCTCCAGAAACATCACCACAGAGTCCACGTAACCAACCTAAACTGAACTATACGTGTTGACCATTGAGTCTCGACGACCACGTGTAGTGACAGTCACAGAATACGGATATAACATGAGAGTATCGGCATTCATTGCCGTTGCCCTGGGTTGGATCACCAGCGCTAGTGCCTTTGGAGTCCCCGACGTCCTGCAAAAGATTGAACAGAAACTTCCCACCAGAGACGCTCCTCCACCGAAATACTTTAGTAAGTTCACTCTTATACCCAATGGAATTGGCTATCGTGTCCTAAACGAGAAGGTCTTTGACTAACGAAATCTGCAGGGGAAGCATCGTGAGTTACCAACCAACAGCCAGCAACGCCGCACAGAAATACTAACAAGGGCTCACTCGCTCAGACAATATCCCCACTATGATCTGAGATATTTTGGTGAAGCTCTCGAGCCACATCTTCAGAATGCAGGCATCAAAGTCCTCATGCAGACATACCTAGCCACATTTCGAGATCTGGGAGTTCAGACCTGGTTAATGCATGGCTCCCTTCTGGGCTGGTGGTGGGGAAAGAAGGTGAGGATAAACGGATATCCATAACTTCACATGTCCACTCTGACCGAAAGGATTCTCTCAGGTCATGCCATGGGACCTAGACGCTGATGTCTCAGTTACTGAGGCAGACATGTATTTCCTCGCTGCCTATCATAACATGACCATCTACTACTACCAGTATGATGGGTGTCCGGAGGGTTGCTTTTTTCAGCTGGAGATCAACCCGTATCATAAGTATCGTGAGAGGGATGATTATATGAACTTCATTGATGCAAGGTGGATCGATATGCAGAATGGCCTGTTTATTGACATCACTGCTGCGCGGTATGACCCTGGGCATGAGATGGGCGATGGAGTCATGTACGACAAGCATGACCACGAGTTCAAGGTGCGTACCACATAGGCAATGATTGTTGCCTTGTGCTAAAGCTTCATGTGATAGGACAAGTACATCTTTCCTCTGTTAGACACCACCTTCGAAGGTGTTCATGCCAAGGTTCCGTACAGGTACAAGGAGATCCTGGCTTCGGAATATGGCAAGGGAGCATTGTCAAGGACTGATTACCATGAGTATGATCTTCCTATGCAACGTATATGCGCGTCCATGAGAACTGACAAGGGATTAGTCACCGATTCGACACAGAAAAGATGCAGTGGATTCCGATGAACTAGGCCTCAACTGTTATTATGTACATAGGACTGAGGTGTGTTCAAAAGGAGTTCAGCTCTGTTGAGCAGGAAGGGATATTGAGAATAGACTTGGAAGGGATATAGAATATTAATGATACCCGGCTGATGACGGCTGGCCGTCTTATAAAAGTCTTGGGTCTTTGTTTACTTGATTGAGAGCAGAAATCTCCATGGTTATGATGGGGAATTATGCAGATTTTACAAATTTATAATTGACACAAAAACTCATGGAACACTACCTATGTATTATCATGTTCCAGTCTTGTCTTGCAGCTTGAGGTAGTCATTGGTCGGTCAATTTGGCCCATCAGTCAATTAATTGCTTCGATGCCCCGCGGCTCTAGAACGCGTCTCACCCCACGCGTCACAAGCATATCCAAACATTGCTCCATCAACATCACAATTAAAAACGCCCAATTGCAACGCCACCAGCGCATTCAACCTCAATACTGAACCTGGATATAATCGAATGCGCAGAGAAAGATATAGGTGCGCTTTATTCCCACAATGGCCACAGGTATGTCAACTATGCTTCCCACCATCAAGCATGATCAAGTCGCTAACACAATAAATAGGCCAACAGCGCCGCGCTGACCGGCTGAACGAGCGTTTACGAGGTGCCCAGTATGAACTTACTTCCGGAATGACCGAGGCATTTGTGCTAATGCGACTCAAGGCGTGCCAACATCGAAGATGACTCCTTCAACCTCGACATCGCTGGCCTCAACATAGCTGGCTCGACTCCCGCCGCACCAGCGCCAGCACCACCCACATCGTCGGAGCGCCGAACACCAAATACTTCTGCTAAGAGGAGAAGACTGGACAACGAGCCGCCACCATCTGCACAAGTCCAAGGAAGCGCACGGAGACGATCGCCTCGATTAAGAGACCCCTACGATCTGCCAGAAACATCTAAGGAATCTGGCGCGCAGGATACAACAGGTGAATCGCGAGAGGAGGAAGAGCCGAGTCCTGATGTTGTAGAGGAACCGGAACCAGAGCCCGAGGACGAAGAGGAAGTCCAACCGGAGCCACAGCCAGAACCTGAATTACCGAGCCCGGAAGTCGAAGCGCCAGACGAGAACGAAGCTGAGGTTGAGTTACCGGTGCTACCGGATAATGAACCCTCCGAGCAACCATCGCAACGACGGGCGGGCCGTCGGTCGCTGGAACAGATTGCGCAAGAAGTTGCGAATAAGCGACAGGACGTACGCACGAGCGAGGCCATATCCTCAACAACACGATTACATACGACGTTACAAGAGGATGATGCGCCGCCTTCCTCATCGCCGCTGGTGCGCAAAGTTCGACGGAGTGAAGGCCCCGCCGTAATTCGGTCGAGACTATCGCAAAGGCGGCCTTCGAGGCTTGCTGAGCAAGATGATGAAGAAGACGAGCTCTCACCAAACCGAGCGGACCATGCACCTGTGGATGATGAACGATCGGATGATGCTACAGAAGTTGCAGAACCTGAAGTGGAGGAGGTTGAGGAGGAGCCCGTAGCAGAGGAGGAACCACAGGAGGACCAAGAGGCAGCGGAAGCTATCGATGCAGTTGAAGCGGCCAAGACAATTGGAAGAAAACGGCCTCGAAGAAGTCTACCATCTCAATCACCAGTCGCTGAGCCCGATGAACAAGAAGTGGAAGAAGAGCAAGAAGAACCAGCAGCAAAACGACGCCGTGGACGGCCATCAAGAAGCCCTGCGACACAGAAACAACCAACCACCAAACCAAAGCCTACAAAGTCGAAATCACGGACAACACAAGAAAAACCACTACCGAAACAGGTCCGCAGGACGAAACAAGCTGCCAAAGAGCGTCGAGTCAGTGATGGATCGGCAATCGAGGTCACAGTTCAGCGCTTCGTCAATGTCAAGAAGTTCATCAAGGGCGACGATGAAGAAGAAGATCATCTTGCGGCGGATCTACCTTTTACTACAACTGGAGTGACAGCGGTGGACGTCTTTGCACAAGCTTGCTTAGAAGTCATCGACGGCACGGTAGCGAAGCTCTTGGAAGCGTTACAGAACACCGAGGAGAAAGATAAGAAGAAGGAATGTCGGATCAAGATACGGGCCCTTGAGGCGTACAAGGAGGAGCTTACGTCTCGGTTATTACAATTGGTAAGTTGTTTCGTCTTGCGTGGGAAGCATTTGGACTGACGTTTTAGTCAATTCACCTCATGGACTGGCAATCATTACGGAAGCGAGTTCGTTTGGTACAGCGAGAGAAGCTCTCTCTACGAGAAGAGATATTACGCCTCAAGGCGGAGAGGGAACAAGTCGCGCTCAAGATGGATGCTGTACGCATCAAGCACGAAGAGGACACCAAAGAGTCAAAAGTGAGTTACTCACTGCTTGTGTTTAATGCAACACCAGCTAATTATATCAGTATCGACTCGACACCTCAGCTATAATGCATGACATAGACATGGCAGTCGAACGCGGACGAGACGCCCCTGAACTCTCACGCGCCCAAGAGAAAAAGGCAGATCTGGCTAATCTGGAGCTTCTCGTCGCACGCATCACAGACGAAGCCAGCTCATCGAGCTCCGCAGGCGGTATGCTCCAACAAGTCAAAAACTTCAACGCCTTTCTCGAGCGCGCAGCAATCGCTCTAGAAACAAGATGAATAAACACAACAAGTAACGAACCGAAACGTCTTTTTAATTCTGCAGTGGGGGATTCGTCATGTATACTTTTTTACTGGATCTTGGCCTTGCTAAAGTCCATCTCGGGATGCTGCTCCTGGAACTTCTTGAGAATATCCGCCTTCTTCTGCTCGTCTGAGCTAGGCAGACCCTTCTCCTTCTGCTGCTGGTCGAACATCATCTTCTCGACCATACCGCGGGTCTCACCGTCGAGATCTGAGAGCTTGGAGTTGTCGGGCTGGATCTTGGTCACGTCGATCTTGGGGGCGGATGTGACGACGTGCGCCCACCATTCCATCTTGTTCACCTTGTCGAGGTGGATCTCAACTGTTTTGGTGCCGTCTGAGTTGGTGCTGAGCGTCCATGTCGAGTCGTCAACGTGGACGGCGTGGGGGAGATCGCCCTGTTGTTGGGTTAGTAGGTGTATGAGATGTGGCTTGACTTTGTTGTATGTACCTGGATGATTGGATCCTGGCCCTTGATACCCGCCTGTAGGCTCTGCTTCTTGATAGTAATGACGAGATCCCTTGACTTGAGGTTTCCGGGTACATTGAAGGTGACGTCGAGCTCTGAGATGGTCTGAGTCCACTTGTAGGGAAGGGCAGCCTGCTCCTCGGCCTCCTTTGCGTTAGCAGCGGCGGTCTCAGCGGGTGTAGGTTCTGTGAGAGTCAGTACACGTGTAGCTTATAAATGACGATAAATCTCTTTATATCCACCCACGGCATGAGTGGTCATAGTGGTACTCACCGTTATCAGCCATGGTGATGTTTTTGAAGCAGTTGTGATATGTTCTGAGGGGAGAAATCGATGGAAGCTGTTGGTTGTGAGAGAAGGCTGACAATTCATGGAGGGGCAGCTACAAGGTGGGGCCACATCCTTCTAAGCTTTGACCAATGGGAATCTCCCCGTCACGCCTGCTATCCCCGTCTTGTCAGCCGTGCAGAACCAACATTTGATAAGGTAGCCACTGATTAATCACTTCTTCAACATAACACAGCTATTCAGTTCCTCTTCTTCTCTCGACAACCTCACCCCTCCACTCAACCGCACATCTCGTGCACTCGCCAGCCAAAATGTCTCGCGCAGGCGTCTCAATACGCCACGCCACAGATCTCAACGCGCCTCCACCGCCAGACCAAGACGAGACATGTCCCGTATGCAAGACAACACGCTACTTCAACCGCGACATGGAATTTCGCATCAATCCAGAGTGCTACCACCGCATGTGCAAGACCTGCGTCGAGCGAATCTTCAAAGACGGCCCCAACCAATGTCCCTACGCCGGTTGCCACAAGACCCTTCGTCTTCGCGGTTTCAAGACTGCTTTCTTTGCGGATCTTGCTGTGGAGCGGGAAGTCGATATTCGGAGACGGGTGGCAGCGGTGTTTAATAAGGTTGAAGAGGACTTTGAGACGCTTGATGATTATAATGAGTACCTGGAGAGGGTAGAGGTTTTGACGTGTGATCTTGTTTATGGCACCGATGAGGAGAGGAGGAAGGCTGAGGCGGAACTTGGGGAGTGGGAGGTGAAGCACAAGGCGGATATCGAGCGTAACAGACGTCTTGCGCGTGAAACAGCTGATGCTCGTCAACGACGTATCGCAGCAGAGGAGGAAGAAGCTCGACAGCGACGATTGCGTGAACAGCAAGAAGAACTCGAGGAAAAAGCCGACGCCAAGCGCTTTCGTGAAGAAATGCTTGACTCTCTCCAGAGCGCAGAGATGGGCCGCGCAACAGAGGCGATGGACAAGATCATGCTCAAGAAACGAGGACACAACAAGCGAGACGCAGCACTCGGCGCCGCAGGAAGCAG
This sequence comes from Fusarium denticulatum, assembly GCA_013396175.1. Lineage (NCBI taxonomy): Eukaryota > Fungi > Ascomycota > Sordariomycetes > Hypocreales > Nectriaceae > Fusarium > Fusarium denticulatum. Next base: position 19,375 of record JAAOAK010000274.1, on the reverse strand, counting down.
CGGTCTCTCTATCAGAGGACTGCGCGAGAAGAAGGCAGCCGTTGTGGAGGACAAGCCGTACGATCCGTACGGCGGCGTGCGTGTCATGCCAGAGCGCGTGGATCTCTCGCCGGAGAAACTGGCGCTGTATAGCAACGAGTGGGTCGAGGAGACACGAACAAAGCCTAAGTTCAAGGCTGGAGGGTACAGTCCTGATGAATATCTCACTCGCGCTTTGTTCGAGGCTTTTTCGGGGCTGGGTGTGTTTGTGGATGAGGAGAAGGTTGAGAAGAGTGTTGCTACGGCGGGAGCGAAAGAAGCTGCTGTGGCGGGAGATACGGGGGGTAGAATGGACGTCGATGATCCATTCTAGTATATGGTTTTCGTCGTTTAACAGGGCATAGCTATGGAGTTTGGGCGTTTGGGAAAAGACACTGAGGGATTTAACGGAACTGGAGTTTTGAAGATGGTAAAAATGACACGATACCATGGCTACAGAGAACATACACCAGGCACAGTGAATACAGAGAAATAATTTATGATAATTGTATTTTTGTATGACTGCTACTATACTAATCCAAAAGGAAAAATCACCAGGAGAGGATTGAAGGGCAATTTTCAGAAAGGATACTGAATCCTCCTGTGTGCTCATCCTGTGGCCTTGCAATCCTCATTTCGAATCTCATCCCCCGAAAACGCCTCGCTTACTATATGGAAAGGGAGGCTGTTACAGCCAAGAAACGGAAACAAAAGGGCGCTGTTGGAAAAACGCGATGTGAATTATGTCTTGATTTGAGCTTGTAAGATATGATGGGATTCTTGGAGCGGGCTGCTTCGATAATCTTATTGCTGCCAAGGTGTTTGTTGAGCAGGACGAGGGAATACAGGTACTGTGGGAAGTTGGTCAAGGCCTCCCCCGATAGGCTGCTGGTTGGCTTGCCATCCCATGCCTGTGTTGTGGTTGACAAATGCGCCGTTTCGGAAGGGGTTGGTAGTACCGGTCGGTTGAGGAGCGAGAGCAGCGCCGGCTGTTTGTGGGCGCTGCTCTTGGTTTGGCGCTGGCATCGTGGAGTTGCGAGCAAAGGGGTTTGTGCCTGTTGGTGTAGGTTGAAGAGCAGGTTGTTGTTGTTGAGGAGAAGGTGATTGGAAAGGCGAGTTTGAGGCTTGGGCGAAAGGAGAAGTGTTTTGCTGTGGTGATGTTCGAGCGAATGGGTTTGTAGATTGGCGGTTTAGAGCGGGTGTTGTAGCAGATGATGGAAGGCCTGTTTGTTGAGCCATGAGCATAGACTGGCGGAACGGGTTGGTGCTTCCTGTTTGCATCGGTTGGAGACCCTGAGGTGATCCGTTCTGAACAGGTTGTTGGATCTGCGGAGCAGCGTTGGGAAAGCTGGCCATTGTATCCTGAGGGATTGGTGCGAGTGAGCTTGGTTGGAAGGCTTGTTGTTGAGGAGTGAAGCCTCCGAAACCGGCTCCAGTGAAGTCGGGCTGTAGTTGGATCTGGGGTTGCTGTATCTGAGGTTGCTGCGGCTGCATGAACCCAGTTTGCTGAGGCTGTTGGAATGGGCTGTTGGAGGCAAATCCAGTAGGCTGAGGAGCGAAACCGTTCTGCTGGAACGGCATGCCTGTCGGCTGCTGCTGGAAAGCCTGTTGAGGCTGAGGGTTCATGTTCATCGGTGTCTGATTCTGCTCGATAGAGTCAAAGAAGTCGATCAGATCGGGATCAGGACCCTTGTTGGCTTGCGGTTTCGACTCGGGTGCCCTGTTCCCGCTCGAAGAGGCCGTGATCTTGGGGAAAGGATTATTGGACGCTGGTTCGGGGAAATCGCTACTCTTCTTCTTGCTGAGACCTCCCTGCTTCGAGCTTGAACCTCCCCCGATCTTCTTCACATCCTGCTCAGCCAGGTATTGTCTTCGGTGGACCTCAAAATCGGGATCGTGAAGATACTCCTCCAGCTGGCGTCCAAGGTTAACGGGAGCGTGCTTGAGCTTGGGCACCTCGACTCGAGTATGGTGTTCGTGCTGACGAGCTACGCTCAGATATTGGACGACGTAGTCTGTTTGCTTCGTGAATTTCCGATAAATGGCCATAGCACGTTCGGCATCCACCTTTGACATCTCGAAAAAGTTACCTGAAGGGATGAACGTTAGTCAAAGTGGCGGGCTGAGACAGAGGGGGAGGGGCAAACATGCCGAGAATGCTGATGAGCCCTTGGTTGAGGACCTGAAATAGTGCCAACAGATCCAAGACAAGCAGTCGGAAAACAGTTATGGTGATTTCGTTCTCTGGCTCGTTCTCCATCACCTGGGATTGTCAGTACTCAAGCTTTCCTCGCCCGTTGCGGTCCAACTTACGTCGCATTTTAGTAAAGCCTCAAGTTGGTGTTGAACAATTTCCGTCTCTCGTAACAATCCCTTCTCAACCGAAAGCTTCTCAAGTCTCGACTCAGAAGCGCGCACCCAATCCGTCTTCGTCTTCTCGTATGCGCGAGCTCTCTCAGCTAGGTAGTGGGCATAATGTCGAATATTTCGTCCTTGGATTTGTGCTGCCAATCTGTTAATGCCCATGCCTAGATATGATTCGGCCTGCGTGGAACGTACCGTCTGTAAAGCTGCTAATCGCTAGCACATTGCGATGTGTCGAAAGAAAGGCGAGCGTGACATCAGGAGATCCTTCTCTGATCATCAGGTGAACAGTAATTAGACTCTTGAAGACGACGGTCCATGTTGAATCGCGGAGACGGTATGTGAGAGCGCGAAAGACCTCGCCGACGCCAGCTTCGCCGGAATGGGTAGCTACGAGAATGTGTTCGATGTACTTCGTTTTTGGGGGAGCATTCTATAGCATCCGAGATCAGTACCAAGTCGAATCGTGAGAACCAGCGCACGTCGAGGAAAATCGGTTGGGCTCATTATTGCCGCTGATGTTAGGCTCATCAAGAGCGCGCTGCCAAGACCGCACACGTACCTTGATCTTCGTTGCGCCCTTGACGGACTTTTCGAAGGAGCTTGACATGATTCCAACAGAAGCTCGGGAGCTATATCGAGCTTATAATCGCCGGGCGATGGAGGGACAAAAAGTTCAGACGACGGACGTTGCAACGAGCGACGGGGTACGGGGACAGATGATTGATGGCCGGGAATCCGGGGGAGTCGAGGCTGGGATGACGATAAGAGCTGCAGCAGCAGAAGACGAGCGAAGTCGAGCGTGTCGGGTCGCTTCAAAGTGACCAGCGCAAAAAGAAGATCTTGAAGGGTCTTGGACGAAGAAAGAGAGATTGACCGAGAGAGACAACGAGAGAGTGTCCGCATCCGCGCCGGGGGACGTGGACGATTCTGGGGCGTGGCAGGACAAGGGGAGGGGTGTGTGCTGTTCGGGTTGGCGTTGACTTGAGGTTGGGCTTTGGTGGTTGTAGGACAAGAAGGTGGAGATTCTGAGAGATGTGGATGATAGAGAGATACCTATCCCGCCCAGCAGCTTTGAGTCATATCACGATGTACCCTCCAAACGTGTCCTCCGGAAAGGTGGTTGACTCCGACACGGGCGGGCGCTACTCTCCCACTGTAATTCCAGGGGACGCTACTGATGTCGTCACCATGGATTATTTTGTCTTTTTCATTTCAGAGGGACTTGATTGCGCCAAGGCCGCTCCACTGCAGAGATGGTGATGTTCCATGAGGTTGAAGAAATCTGGGGACTTCTTTTGTCTGAGGGGAAAGCAAATTGAGGCATCGTTGGGCATCTAGGTAGCACGAGCACAGTCTGCTTGTGGCTGTTTGCATGCGTGTTTGGTTGCTTGTGCGATACTTTCTTCGCTTCTTCACGTCTCACCAAAACTCATTTCACCTGATACAGCTCTAGACAAGGGACGGCACATTCACTCCATCAAAAACAGCAGGTCGCGGAGCACAAGGGTTGTCTTTACAGATAAGATGCAAAATTCAGTTCAATTCAATTCGTAGTAAGTATATATATAATTACGCGAAACCTCACTTGAGGCTTGCTCCCCATTTCCCTCAAACGCAAAAAAACATAACCTACCTGTCAGAAGGGTTCAATTTCTGCAAGCCGAGTTGCGCGAACCTAAACAAGAATCCTCTCTTTCATTCATAAAAAGTCAGAGCTTTTTTCCATCGCGTCCGATGCTTGTAACAAGGTCTGTGTCGAACGCCCATTTCATGGTACCAACCTCACCTCGCCACGAAACCGCTTAAGCTGCCCCGAGAGGCAGAGGGTTTCGAGGTCCGGGAAGGAGGCACTGCATCATATTAAACACGCGGTTCTCATCATCTGCGAGGTGAATGTTAGCGACTTGTCAAAATGTAGTGATATGTGCGTGGTGAAGGACTTACGGTTTCTTGAATGAAGAGGGTCATAAGGAGAAAAGAAAAAGAAGAAGAGAGGAACGCGATCCGCGCAAAATTTAAAGGTTCCCGTAGTGGGGTGCTGGCCGTGGCTGATCTTCGGCTGTCCGCTCACCTTGCTTCACCTCATCCACCACGGGCCACCCTAGACTCTGGTATGACTGCTTGAGACCAGAGTCAAAAAGATCTGTAATGGCGTATTCCAGACAATATTAAGGAGTGCATGGTATCGCGCGATGTTTTCGTGACAGCCCTAGAAGCTCTGGCTTTTAATTCACGTCAGCCTTAAAAGTGCCGAGCTTTTCAAGTAATCTATCTTTTTACTTCAGCCATAACCTACCTGAACAGCTACATCAATTGCTAAGACCATGCTCGGGCTTTCCACGGGTTCGCAACCCTAAGTAGATCTAGAACACCAGAGTATCAAAGCAGACCCTTTGACGAAACGCTTTCCTAATTTACGAAGTCGTTGTCAAAATGAGACTTATATCTCCGTAGTTTCCACGTGATCGATCTAGCACGCCATATCGACTGATAAGGCACGATAGACCAATGAACTCCTTATCTATACCCAGCATTTGTTTCCTGCATGCAGGTCCCTTACCATTGATATGCCTCCTATACGGTCCGGTAGAGCTTCGAAAGCATGTGATCTTTGCCGCAAATACAAAACTCGCTGTTACGCTTCCGGAAGCTCAAATGGAACCTGTTTGCGTTGCAAGACCTTATCTCAACGATGCTCCTTGGACCTTGACGGCCATCGACGCTCGATCTCACCACCCATACGTGAACAAATAGACGTTTCTCGTGCGAACCCGGCTGTTCGAGGTAGGAGAAGTTCAGTTGATGACAGGTTTGTACAGTCGTGGGTACGAGGAGTTGTAATTGACGGCTCGTATAGGTTAGAAAGGCTCGAGCGGACAGTTAGCGCTTTGGTCGATAAACTTGACTCGAAACTGGATGAAATTGCTGTCTCATCTAATAACAGTAGAGATTCTGTAGTGGCAGTACCAGTGCCGTCGGCAGAACTCGACCCGGCTCCTGTGTTTTTGATACGAGACGCTGCAACCGATGCAGGAGTTCACTCGCCCGAGCAAGCAATTGTGCAAACAGGGCCCCAACCCGACGTTATATCAACGGGACTTGTCTCGCTACAAACAGCTCACTCACTATTAGGATTGTAAGCTATCACCATTCTTAGTAAAATGATGAATAACTGACAAGTTTCAGATTCCATATTCATTATGGCAGATGGGTCAGATTTCCTGAAAACGTTCCAACAGACAGACTTCTCCAACAAGTCCGCAAGTCCCCGTTACTTCTTTGCAGTATCTTCTTGATATCTGTCCGGCATACAAGCCAGAATCTGGCAGATCGGCTCGCTCCTAGACTTTTCGAGGAATCGAAGCGTCTTATCACAACATCGTTACTGGAAGTCCCGCAGACCTTAGAGTTCTTCCAAGCGGTACTTATACTAAGCCTTTGGTCGACGACTATAGGTCAAGTTCCTTTGAGTATAGACAGCTGGCTTCTCACGGGCTATGCGATCCAGCAAGCGCTCGCGAGCCCTCACTTTATGGAAGTCATCCGCCCCGGGTCATCTCAGCACATCGATGATGCATTGGATGCTTGGTGTTTGTGGAATCACCTGTGTGTCGCCCATCTTCAGTTAGTCCACAAGAGTTCACTTACGAGATATCTGCTAACTTTTGTACAGGTACTGCGTTGGAACTCGCAGACATTCACTACTGACTCAAGCACAAGTTGACCAATGTGTCGGTTTCGTCAAGTCTAATGAGGTGAACAACTATGAAGCGAGAATGGGAGCAGAAGTTCAGCTTTACTGGATAATTTACAACAAATGTGGAATTGCTCAGGTTGACCTTGCTGGAACGAAACTCGCGCTGCAAGCATGGCAACAGGACTGGATGGTCCTTTTCCGTAAGTATATTCTTAATGTATCAAAATGTTAATGTTGACACGATACAGACGAGCCCAGATCCCAGTTTCTACAAATGGGCTTCCACTTCGCCCACCTACTGGCTCATTGCCAGTCCCTCAAATCACCCAAATCAGTTATGCACAGTTCCGTTCTCAAAGAAATGATCAATCATTCAAAAATCATCATCAATCTAGCCATCGACACAACAGACGACCGGACTCGCCATTTAACAGATCACATTTATCACATCCTCAGTTTCTCTGCACTAACGCTCTGCCGAATCGTTCACACATACGAGTCAAAATTACGAGCAGCTAATTATGACACTACAGAGTTGGACAATATAGTATTCAAGCTGATAAACTGGTTCAAGACCATTGGGTTGCCTTGTCATGCTGCGCATATCCTCGGTGATATTGTCTATGCACAGTTTCAAAAGCTTCGACCAGAGTTCCAACCTTCAACGCCCATTGTTTCCAGGATTTTATCTGAGAATCCTGGTGCTGATTATAATTCCGAAGAGTTATTGTTACCACCTGATCTGTCTTTCTTGTATCCGAACTTTATAGGATCGGAGATGTTTGATGCGGACGGTGGGTTGGAGTCTTGGCCGGAATGGGCGCAGGTTCATTCAGATACAGACGCGTCTGTCTAGTAATTATTAGAGAATAACATGAAGCTATTAAGGACTTGCAATTACTTCTCCAAGAGGTGGTTTCGAAAATTGACAACGCACTGGGTAGTTAAGATGGTCGTGTAACAGGCAGCAGCCAACAAGTGACACTCGGACATTTTCCGCTCCGTTCCGCAATGCAATTTCTACTCGATGAATCCATCATGATTGTCACTTTCTTCTTCCCACGCATTGCAACACCACCACGGAAATGGACAGACTCGCACCAGAGATAGTATCACATATCATTCAATACCTTGTACCAGATGAATACTTCTCGCCAGCTAAATTCTACGACGAAACCAGGCCTCCAATCCACTGTCTCGCACCTTTAGCAGCACTATCTCGCCGATGGCAACCTCTCATTGAAGGAGCTTCATTCCGTGAGCTCAAATTGAACTCAGAATCTGTCTTCCATGCAATCGAGAACAACATTCTCACGCCCAGGCGTCTTTCATATCTCCGCCGGGTTGATTACGCGTTTCCACCACCAGATGAAGAACATCCTCCAACGGTAGGACCTGAGATTGACACGGGTTTTATGCCACTTCTTCGGCTGCTCGCTCAAATACCTTTACAAGAGGAGCCACTAGTAGACTTTAACGTCAACATACCCTGGGCTCCAAGAGGTCCCAGTCATCTCAGTAAACTGGAAGATCACGTCGAGGACAATTTTGAGGAGTTGAATCCATGTCTCCCGGAATTGCCCATGATACGACGTTTCTGCCTCGCCCGCGGGTTTGATCGCTTTTTCTACTCTCCGCGCTCTTTTTGCTTGATAGTAGGTACGATGTCGCGTCTGGGATTGCTTACTCTGCGCCTGATGTCTGAGAGAGGACCGAAGAATGTGTTGAACGAGAGAAACGGTACGTTCGACGCTACTCTACTTAAGATAGTGACAATTTCTCACCAAAAAAATTGCTAGAACTCGCACGATCATTGAATGATTTGCCTCCGTCCATCCATCAGTTCGACCTTGATTACTATGTTAATCCACGCTTGCTGTGGGATGCCATGTCTCTTGAGCCGACAGAAGAAGACATTTTGAGTCGAGAGCTATGCAAATTCTCGCAAAGAGAGGGCCTGAAAGATTTCTCTTTTGGAGGTAGCATTGAGCCTACAATCTTCTGGCCACCCAAGTCAGATACAGCTGAAGAGCCTCACTGGCCAAGTCTCAAAGCCTTCGAACTCACACCATCCGATGTATCACCCTCGGGGAAGCGGCTTGTCGTCCGCAACGTATGGCGATCACCAGATAGCTGGCATCCTATGTTTCCTGTCGACGATGTGGCGAATGAATATTTCACAGCGGCTGCGCGATGTGTATCACGCATGCCCAAGGCGGAATATCTCTCCATAGAGCTGAAAGACTCGTGGTCTACGACTCTCGTTTTCTGTACCGGGTATCCTAACGATCCTGAGGAGCCGATGTTGAGACTCTCAGGAGGAGGGGGAGCTAAGATTTCAGAGGAGACAGAGAAGGAATGGCGGAAGACGGCGGAAATCCATAACTTGAAATTTTCCATGGAAGTTGATGAGAAGGATGATTAGGGAATGGATATAGAAAGCTGGGGGTGGCTGGAGACTGAATGCAAATAGCCATAAGGTTAGCGAACTCTGTTGAATCATTGCTGTATTTAAAACAGTGCTACTTAGACCAATCATACTATAACATTGCTAACGATGTTTTAAATCTCACTTCTAGTCTCGTCTGAAGCAACCTGGAACTTTGCCTCGACGCCAGCATCACCATTGTCAAGGAGTCGATACAGCAACTTCCAGACCAGAATAACAACAGCGGCAGCAATAGCACAGCCAGCAGCAATACTCAGTCCGCGAGTATACCTAGGTGCATCTAGTCACAGTTAGCTGAGAACTTAAGCAAAATGGGGGTTGTGTATACCTTGAGTTCTAAAAAGCTGGTTACCGGGAAAGTTGGCAAGCTGGATACTCATCACATAAGCAGCCAACGCAACAGGTCTCTTGTAATCCTGCATCTTGGTTGTGAGCCATGCAGCACTGATGGCTTGGACACAGCCCATTCCCATCTGCGTCCAGACCACTCCGCCGTACAAAGTCCACTTCGATACACCATTTGGTGCAAGGGCTAGCCAGAGTAGACCAGCAGCTCCCCAGAGGTAACCAAGGGCAATATGGAACCCACGCTCACGGAAGTGATCACTGCTGAATGCCAAAGTGACTGACCAAATCAAGGCACAGACGCTACCGACGGAGTTGAGACCGTTGGCTTGAAGGGAGGTGAAGCCCAAAGACTTGATGATGGAGGGTGCGTATGTGTTCATCGGAGAGATCATGACCATGGAGAGAAGACCAGCGATGAGATGGCCGTATAGTCTCCAGTCAGTGAAGGTGTCGACGATATGTGACAGCAGAACTGGTTGGCCGTATCGGAGGGCTTTCGTAGGGTCGTTGCGGATGACGCGGGTGACGATGATAGAGGCTTCACGCTTGGTGAAGATGTTGAATGATTTGCCAAAGAAGGTCTTTGGCTTCGCCGCATTGTGAGGGAAGTATAGGTATGCGAGAACTCCGAGGCAGCAGGTCAAAACACCCTCTATACGTCGTTACTTGTTAGTACTAGCCTTGGAGACAGAGTCTAAGACTTACCAATAAGGAACAGCCATTGCCATCCGTGAAGACCGCCTCGGCCACGAAGAGAAAGAAGACCAATAGACAAAGGCCCACCAAGAGCACCAGCAAAGCTGTTGGAAGCCCAGAAGATAGCATACCGTAGAGCAAGCTCTTGGTTTGTATAGTATCGTGAAATGTATAAAGCAAAACCGGGGATGTAACCACCCTCAAGAGCACCAATGAAGAATCGAGCGGCACATAGACCGTGAGCGTTCTTCAAGAAGATTTGAGACCAGGTAGCAATACCCCAGAGAAACATGGTGATGGGAAGGAATCTCTCTGGGCCCATATACTTGCTGATCATATTGAAGGGAAGCTCTGTAACGATGAAGCCGACTGTGAAGAGAGTTTGGGCTAAGTTGATGTCTGAGTTGTCGATGTTGATGTCCGTTCGAAGCGTGTCGGTCAGGGCATTGCCGATGTTGGTACGATCGAATTGGAGGAAGCAGAAACAAAGAACGATAAAAGGCAAGATGAAGAAGTCAACTTTGAGTAAAGCTCTCCTGGTTTCCCCAGACTCAATGGTAAGGGTAGGATCATAGCCCGGAACATGAATAGCTTCATCCTGAATGACATCGCCATCATGCTCCAAAGTCTTAGACTGCACCGGGTGACTCTTTTCAGAAAAGGAACTCATTGTAATAAGATGTTAATTGTTAAGCCTAACAATCGAAGCAATGGTGATTTCTAGCATGATGGTATCGAACAATGCTACACTCTATATACTACCTCCTTGCCAAAGCAACAATGATGTCCTGATAAGCGATGTGCCTAGATCTGTATGGTGTTGAAGATACCATGGCGACGATAATGGCGTGCTGAATTGGGTTAACCTATTGGAGGACTTGATAAGATGAGATGGCGCCGGCGGTGATAAGGAGGGACCGTCGGATCGTTATCAGCCGGCGGCATCCCGACGGCATCCCGCAGGCTTACCGTCGGGATGCCGTAGGGTTGAGGTTTTCGCAATACCACGCCAATATTTATCTGAAGATATCATTTTACAAGGAAAGAATTGTCTACAAGTACAAGTCAAGGTCCAGAGTATTGGTGTTAGATCGAATAAGCCATCGAGCAAGACAGTCTCTCAACAGGTCTTGAAACTATCACCAAGTAAGACCCAAACTCCAACAATCATCACCGACAAAAGACCAGAAGATTAAGCTTTTGCCATGGAACAAAATACACTAAAAAGACGTGGCGTCGGTCTCACAGGTGTCGACAAGGATAAGTCCTTCGGGGGCTACACCCTTTTCTGCCCCCTGACCAGCGACACAGCTCACCTGGTCGACATTGACGGCAAAGAAGTCCACTCATGGAAACTCCCCGGCAGGATCGGTCGCCATGCTAGAATTCTGCCCAATGGAAATCTTGCTGTCAACACTCTTCGAACAACTGAGCTCACCACCAAAGATGGAGGTCCTTTCCCCTTTCCCTTCTTTAACAAATATGGCGGTGGAGTGATGAGTGAGCTTGATCCCGATGGCAAGGTAGTCCGTCAGTTCACAGATGATCGTGGTCATCATGATCAGTATCACTACGGTGATGGCCGCTTCTTATATACCGGCCTTGAGGCACTGTCTCCCGAGGACTCGGCGAAAGTTATCGGTGGTGTCCCAGGTAGCGAGATTGACGGCATTACCTACGCTGACACTATCAACGAGGTCGATGAGAAGGGAAATCTCGTCTGGCAATGGAAAGTCTCAGAGCGTCTCCCACGAGACGAATATCCCCTTCAAGCTCACTACACAAGAGAGCATTACCCACTTATCAACTCTGTCATCCCGATGCGCGACGGAAAACATATCCTCGCTTCTCTCCGATCAGTATCAGCCGTCATAATAATCGAGAGATCCACCGGCAACATCGTCTGGAAGCTCGGCCCAGAAGTTCTTGCTCAGCAACACAACGCTACTGAACTAGACAACGGCAACATTCTCATCTTCGACAATGGAGCTTTCCGCAACGGTGAATCTATCACTTACACCCGTGCCATTGAAGTTGATAGACAAACGAAGAACATCGTCTGGGAGTACAGGGACCGCTCACAGATGCACAACTTCTTCACTCCATTTATGGGCAGTGCGCAGAGATTAGCAAACGGAAACACGTTACTGTGTGAGAGTGCTTTTGGAAGGTTGTTTGAGGTTACAAAGGATGGATATGTTTGCTGGGAGTTTATCAACCCGCACTTTGCGCCATATCCTGATCAAGCTACATCGAAGATATTCCCTGGGGAGTCTAATGCCCTGTTTAGAGCGTATCGGTATTCTTTGGAGGAGATTCCTTGGCTGAAGAAGAAGTTGGGAGGAACTGATGGAGAAGCCCAGGCTTCGGGAATATTGGGAAGCATGTGTAAGCAGCAGTAGCCTAAGCACGAAACAGTATAAGAATCACACGAACATTGGTATGCTACTACAACTTAGTCTCCCATCTTATATCGGCATGGACTTGCATGAAAACCAAGAACCTGTGTTTTATCCTCACTGGTAATATTTCAGTTCGAGACATGCTGAAACCTCTTTCCTTAAGCAATCTGTTTAATGCAGTAGTGGAAGATCACTAGTACCTATTTGAACGAGTGGCCACGACATAGTTTATACAGTATTAGCCATCGGCTGTAGTACCCTGCATGGACGACATTAGTAAATCCGCCGTCCAGTCCAACATTCTTATTACCATGTACCTGCTTGGTGCATCAAGGCGGAACGCTGCCTTCATGTACCTCGGCAGTGCTGTCCGCGCGGCATATGCTCTGGGAATCCAGCGACACGATGTCAACAAGCATTTCAAGCAGTCCGAATACCTTGTGCGAGAAAGCTTGTGGAAGGTTCTCCGTGTTCTAGATCTCTTTATGAGTGCATCCCTTGGTCGTCCCCCATCAACACATGAAACTCGAAATACAGGCACCGACGAGAATTACTCGGATTCTAATGATCTATGCGCTATCTTTGAAGATATCCCTACCAATACCTACTCCCCGCAGAAAGTCTCAAACAGCCACCTGGAACGAATCAGTGAGCACCATCGACAGCGGGCCAACAAGTTCCCTCTAGGTCTCGCCACTGATAGCATAAAACCATCGAAATTCATCGACGAAGCCGACGGGAAGGAAACGCCAAACATCGGGTTATGCCACCTCAAAGAAGCCTATTATTGGATAATAATGCTGCTTGCTCGACCCTCCTTGATGAAAAGCGCTTCCAAACACATGTACAAAGCCAGCCAGGACATGAGTCAATGGGAGCCTCCGACTACGGCAACTGAGCCAGACCAAGTCCTCGCCTTTTCCTGCGTCGACTCTGCAGTCAGGACAGTTGACCTCCTAAAAGTCATGGGAGACAACCGAGAAATTCCAAAACGTCTCCCGTTTGTCGTCAATTCTCTATTTGTTGCAGCGTTGGTACTTGGGACGGCCTACTTCAACGACTTGGATCATATCTTCCCTCTCGAGAAAAGTATGATTGGCGTGCGATCCTTGATGGCCAGGTTCAGTACTCATGACCCTGTCGCCAAGGGTGCACTGCAAACCATCGATAACCTACAAACTGTTTGCAGCATATACGTCGATGAAAGAGCGCGCCGGAAAATGGAGAGACAGAGCCTTCTGGTGCGGAACCTGTTTGGTACTGTGCATGATAGATCCAGGCCACAGACTCCAAGGCCTCATGAAAGAGCAAAGACAAACTCTGTCAGTGTTTTCAGCCAGAGTGAGGAAATCTTTGATACTTGGTCATTTGGAGAATCTGTTGGAGACATGGATGGGGGGCTGATGGGAACGTTGCCACATGAAGCTTTGGAGGCATTCTCACTTCATACGCCCACTACAATTGATTTCGGGCTCATTTGATGCTAGTTTTCTTTTTTTCTCAACTGTAGATGTATGTAGTCTTGAGGTTGAAGGAAGCATGGGGACGAATGATTTGGCGTTTGGACTGTGATATATGCAATCGGATGGCCTGTGGTTTAATGAAGGAATGTTTTCTGCATATAGTCATTACATTACAAGTTATATTGGGTAACTGTTAGCTATATATTTATGTATAAGGTAGACCCTGATGAGCTAAGTGCTAGTTTGAATGGCCCAGCCGATCCCGTTTATTACCTCTTTTAAGAACACCTCTGTCTTAGGTAAAGATGGGACTATCCAGACACAATGAGGCATATTGCCATAATGGTCGATCTTGGTAGGCGTGCCGGCCGAGGAGAGGCTGTCATGAAGGACCCTCCCATCATCTCGCAATGGATCCATACCGCAGGTCACGATATATGTTTGAGGGAAAACCTTCAAACAGCTATAATCCAGCATTGGGAAGTAATTCTTGTCGTCAGGACCGATGCCCGTGTTGTCAAACATCTGCAGAAAGGATTGCTTATCGATTATAGGTACGTTGTCTTGTTATCCTGGTAGGAAGAGTGTTTCGACCGGAACTTTGCTGGGACGTTGCGTGGGTGGAATGCTACTGGGCATAGTGCAACAACACCAGTGATAGCATCCGTTGGAAGATTGGTTTGACCAAGGATCACCTTTCTAGCAACTGCGAGGGCAAGGGCACCGCCAGCTGATGTGCCGATGGTAAATATATTAGAGTGATTGCCGCCAATGGCTTCGGCGTTTTTAAAAGCCTAAAGAAATTGTCAGCGATGGTTCTTGGCGTACGTATAAGTAGGTTGAGAACTTGATGTCCGACTTACCCATTTGTAAAGAGTCACTGCGTCTTCTAAATGCGCCGGAGCCTTGTGTTCAGGAGATAACGATAACCAACACTCACAATAACAACATTGGCCTTGAGTGCGATATACCGACAGCAGCCATCCTCAGAGTCAAGGTTCCCTACAACGAAACCGCCAGAGTGAAAGAAAACACCAATGGGCAAGTTCTTGGCCTCGGAGTTGAGAGGCGTGTAGGCCCGATATGCAATGCCACCTACTTCTCCATCACTGATCTTCAACTTGTTTTCTGGAAAGGGAGGAGCTTGAGATGCAAGGAGAGAGCCGAAGCCTCTGAATTGATCTCTCAGTTCTTCCGCGGAGCCCTTTAGGACAGGGCGAACGCCACCCAAAGATTCTTCAAACTGTACGGGTTAGTGCCCATGATAGATAGGGTATCATGGGAGCTTACCTTGAGCCAGGAGTCAGCGTAAGAAGACATGTTTACTATGCTTTTGTTTAATTTAGTTGAGATTTATAGATTGGATGTTATTTCTGTATTGAAGAAAGCTTTGGTTTGGAGCAGTCCGGATGGGGCATACTCTGTTCTTGTGAGCGCTGGTGGAAGAAGCCTGTTTAATAGTTCGACAATCAATTCTTCGGAGAGCCCGACTTATTAGTTTGGCAAGTAAAAATGGGTTGCTTGAAATTGCTTCGGAAGTTTGTCAAGAGTTCCGCGGAACAGAACCTCAAGGAGGGTTTTCGGATATAAAGCCCCCCAGATACCGATGGACAACGCCACATCCGAGCCGAAAAACAATAACATCTCTGAGTCGGGTACGTTTATACTTGGATCAAATGAATATAGAACTTAGTTCTAGCATACTAGATATCTATGGCGGCCGAAGCTCAGACTGCCTGGTCTGGTGTTTCGGCCTAGGTTCCGATGCTCCGGGAGTCTCTTGAGGTTGTGATTCTTCCGAAGACTCACAACAGAAGTGAATTCAATGGACAAGAATCGTTTTAATAGAGCTTCAATTGGAATAAATTTTAATAGCATTAATTAAGCATTGCATCATTCAAACATCGACAGTCGACCAACGCTTGATTTATACCAAATATTCTGATCCTATAGACCGAGGGTCTTTCTTCGATCAACCATTCTCAAAATCCTCGCACAGAAGAGCACCCATCATGACCATCAACACAACAGTCCTAGACGCACTCATCGTCGGCGGCGGGTTCGGTGGTGTCTACCAACTCAAACGACTCCGCGAAGAAGGCTACAGTGTCAAACTCGTCGACATGGCCTCTGACTACGCCGGTATATGGTTCTGGAACAGATACCCAGGCGCTCGAGTTGACAGTGCCATACCTCACTATGAATACTCTGACCCCGAGCTATGGCGTGACTGGAACTGGACACAACGCTTCCCCGGCAGCGCTGAGCTGAGAGAGTACTTCTCCTACGTCGCTAAGAAATGGGATCTCCGCAAGGACACTTTCTTCAACACATGTATCTCCAAAGCTGTTTGGGATGAGGAGGCGAATAGATGGCAAATCGAGAGTAAGGATGGCAAGAAATTCGTTGCGCGATACTTACTCTTGAATACTGGCTTCGCAGCCAAGCGTCACACACCCGACTGGAAGGATATCGACATGTTTTCTGGTCTCTGGATCCATCCCTCTTACTGGCCTGCGAAGGAACCTGATCTGAAGGGCAAGAAGATTGCAGTCATTGGAACAGGTTCCACAGGCGTCCAGCTCGCACAAGAGCTTAGCCAGGTTGCAAGCGAGTTTGTGCTGTTCCAACGAACGCCGAAATGGCACTGCCCATGAAACAGATTGAATATTCTCAAAACGACAAGTTAATTACTGAAGAGCGTTACAAAGAGGTATTCAAAGGTCGACATGCTAGCTTTGGCGGATTTGACTTTAACTTTTATCCCTATGACACCTTCAGTGATGACACCGAGACACGTCGTGCAGTGTATGAAGAACCATGGAGCCATGGCGATTTCAAGTTTTGGCTTGCGAATTATCAGGACATGATCTTTCGAGAGGACGCGAATGCAGAAGCCTACAAATTCTGGAAATCCAAGGTACGATCTCGCGTCAAGGATCCCTGTTGCCAGGAGATTCTCGCTCCCGAGAAACAGCCATACAGTTTCGGCTGCAAGCGAATTTCTCTTGAGAACGGTTTCTACGAGATCTTCAACCAGCCCAACGTTTCCTTGGTAGACGTCAACGCCACGCCAGTTGTTGAAGTCACAGAACGTGGTATAAAAACATCTGAAAAAGAGTGGGAGTTCGATGTCGTAGTCTGCGCAACCGGCTTCGATGCCATCACTGGTGGTTTGAAGGATATCAACATACAAGGCGTTTCGGGTGTGAAACTCGCTGATAAGTGGGAATATGGCGCGAAAACGTACCTTGGCATGGCTGTTGCGGGGTTCCCGAATATGCTCTTTACATATGGACCTCAAGCGCCGACGGCTTTGTGCAATGGTCCGACACGCGCTGAGTCTCAGGGCGAGTTCATTGTCAAGGTTATGAAATACATGTCGACACATGGCCGTCATAAGATTGATGCGTGTGAAGACGCAGAGGCAGAGTGGGCAGCCAATGTCCAGAACATTGCAAATGCTTCCCTTTTACCCAACACTAAGTCGGTATATTGAACTCACTATCTCGAGAGGTTACAGGATGGCTAACATGTTTTAGTGGTATATGGGGGACAACATCCTAGGCACGCCACGCGAGTGCTTGATTTACCTTGGTGGCGTTCCGACTTATACCAAGACGCTAAAGGAATGTACTGAGGATGGCTTCAAAGGTTTTCAGCTGAAATAGGCCTTAAGAGTTCATTAATAGTCATGAAGATAATGAGAGCCAAGACGGTGGAGTCGTTCCAAGAATATGAGTACAATTGGGAGCCGGGACTTTCATCCAATCAGGAAGCATCAAGGCGCAGTGGCAGAGTGGTCTAATGCGATAGACTAGAAATCTATTCTCTTCGGAGGCGTCTGTTCGAATCAGGCCTGCGTCGCTCCAGATACTCATCTTTTGTCAATTGAGTACATATTTCATTTTTTGCTGTTATATTCGTTCACCACGTAGAATAATACTTGCAGGCTATTGGTGACCCAGTTCGTTGGTGAAGGAGCCAAGACAGAGGCAGTTGACAGGCAGATCGTCTACTTAGCAATTGTCACCGGCAAAAATCTTGGTATTTCAGCAGTCTCTTTTTAGATGTCAACCAGAGAAAGAGACCGTCTAGGCTCGTCCTTCAACACTGTTTACTCTGTACTGTGTTCTGTATGTCTCTCCTATGACTGACATTACCCAGACCTCCTACCGCATACGACCAAAGCTCGTAGAGAATACGGGGTCCCGTCCGCTCCCCCATCGTCAAGCTGCGAAGCGCCGGATTAGTAGTTGGGTCGGTGACGACCAGCGAATCCCCGGTGTTGTATGTTCTTTTTGGTCTTTGTCGCAGCTGAACTAATGAAGTCATACGCAGAGAGCCTTGAGAAACCATGGGTCTACTTCAAACCACCAGACAAGATGATATCTTGCCCAGTAAGATATCCAGTTTTCGCCATCCTTTGAAATGTTAGACCTTATGCAAAATGATAGAGTTAACTTACATAACAGCGATGTTGGCAACCTCTGTAGGATGGCCTAATCGTCGTACGGGAACGCTTGCTGCAATGGCTAAGCCTGGGTCTGTTTCTTTGAGTTCTTCCAGATCCGTTTTTCGTGTCCATGTCCTGGGGTCTCGAGTTAGCATAGTTGAGGGGAGTCTTGGAACTGTGAAGAACACTCACGTTTCCTTTGGAGTTGGAATCATGTCTGTAAAGCCAATCATCGCAGGGAGTATCTAACACTTCTGTTAGTCTCGATGTGGGGACGACTTGTTTAAACTTACAGTGTTGACTGTGACTCCCTCGCCAGCCAGGACAGTAGAAAGATTCTTGCCCATCGAGCTTTTATATGTTAGTTCTTGTCTCTCATTCAACAGTGATCAGTATCTTACCTCAAAGCTCCCTTGGTAGCCGCATAATGACACCCATTAATACCACCACCGGTACTAGCAATACTTCCAACCAGAATCACACGGCCCCAGCTTTGTGCCCTCATAGCAGGCAAGCAGGCCTTCACCACCACAAACTGGCTCCTTGCATTGACCTCCATGACCGAGTCCCAGTCATCTTCTTCGATGTTCTGGATGTCTCGGATGCGTTTACCTAGACCAGCATTCGCAACGAGGATAGACACTGCTTTGTGCTTGGCAGATATGTTAGAGTCTTGAAAGACCTTCTCGACCAAGCCGCGGGTTTCTTCGCGAGAACTAAGATCGGCTGAGACACAGGGAAAGAGTTGATCGGGGTGGGCTGATGTTAATTCTTTGGACAGGGCTTCGACTTTATGCTGGAAATATGGTTTAGTAAGAGACATTTTGTTGGTTTGAGTAACCCACCAGACTGGCGTTGCAATGGAGTACGACATCGCAGCCCTCTGCTGCAAGAGCTCTGGCAATAGCTGAACCGATTCCACCACTGAAAAGAATTAGCAATGAATGGGTCAGGAGGATAGGAAGTAAGTTGTACCTGGCTCCGGTCACAAGAGCGAGACGCCCCTCTACACGGTTATCAACATCACGAATATGATAAGTAGTAGTCATTGCTGGAAATTTGGAGGAGAGATTATTCAAATAACAAAAGATGCTGAAGCGAGAAACGAAGTTGAGTTGACTGGGAGATCGTTTTCCGATGGATGGTGCTTTATCCGAGGTCGGAAGAGGGAGGGGTAACTAGTGCGTTGAGGGGGAATATATCTTAACCGGACCCAGTGTACCTATTAGCACATGACCTCTATACCGGGTTAACTATTATAATACTAATAAGCTATATTCTTATTAAACTATAATAAATATAATAACCTTTTAATTAACTATTTTAACATCTTTTTAATTATAATTTTTATAATATATTTTTATTTAACTTGAATAAAAATATTTATATTTTTTATTTCTTTTTTAACTAATATAATACTACCTAAAGGCAGTTATAACTTACTAAAGGTATTATATATAAGTATATATACTTAAAGGT